>JAOEHY010038620.1:2930-46782 GCA_025447955.1 Psilopsiagon aurifrons
CCTTCCAGTATCTGAAGGGGACCTATAGGGATGCTGGGGAGGGACTCTTCATTAGGGACTGTAGTGAGAGGACAAGGGGTAACGGGTTCAAAGTGAAACAGGGGAAGTTTAGATTGGATATGAGGAAGAAATTCTTTACTGTGCGGGTGGTGAGGCACTGGAATGCGTTGCCCAGGGAAGCTGTGAATGCTCCATCGCTGGTGGTGTTCAAGGCTGTGTTGGACATAGCCTTGGGTGGCATGGTTTAGTGGGAGGTGTCCCTGCCCCTGGCAGGGGAGTTGAAACTGGATGATCTTAAGGTCCTTTCCAACCTGAACTATTCTATGATTTGTGATTTTTAGTTGGGTTTAAAATAGGATAAAATGATGCAGCTGTTTGTTTGCAAAAAGAGGCAAAACAAAATATGAAGTCTTCTATTATTTTTTCTCTCTAGCTCCTAAAATATCTATAGCTAAGAGCTGTGTAAGATGGGAAGAGCAAACGGCTGTACAAGTAATTCAACTGCATCGTGCAATAGGAAGCATGGTAAGACAGCAGAATTTTTTGAACCCTCTTCTGTCATCTAGCATGTGTCAGTTTGGTGTGGGTATTTTAACTAATGACTAAACTCAAGTTTTGGTATTTTAGCCTTTTAAACCCATCATATGTTCTAAAATCCCAGCATAGTTTAGCATTAGAAGTAGAATTAGTGTAGAGGAGAATTTTCATAGACTTGATTCCAAGTGTGAAATCAGCCCAAAGTTTTGTATTGATTCCTTATCTCTGAGATTTCCGCTGATGCATCTGGGAGGGCTCTGAAAGGCTATCATGACATCTTTGTGTGAAGGTCTACAGTGCAGACAGCCTTGGTAAACAATTGCTGTAGCTTGTTTGCATTGCTAATTACTGCATATGCTAATGATTTGCTTGTCAGCGAGATGAGGGAGAGCAAGGAGAACTGGACATAATAAGGAAAGTCTCTTACCTGGACAAAGACCTAAATTTTAACCCTAGTGTCACAGGTATCTCGCATAATTAAAAGGACTAGACAGTTGCCTGGACATCATGAAAGTATTCTCAGTGTGTCATCTGTTTCCAGTTTCCTTTGCAGACACTGTGGAAGGGAACTACGGTTAAACTTCTGGATTTTGTGGAAGTGGATGACATCCCTGGTTTTGCTGGTATTTAATTTGAAATTAAGTTAAATTTCCCTGTCTTTTCAAGCACTGAGTTGGAGATCATGTGTAGACGTACTAAACAATAGCTTTGAGTACTGCTTTCTGAAACTCCAGTAGAAAGAAGTCAGTCTCATGTATGCTCGGAGTGCAGTAAGTTTCTGTGCCCAAAGATGATCATAAAATGGGTTTTAAGGACATTCCTGTTCTGTGACGTTGAGTGAGCAGCAGGTATAGACTTGTGAATCCTGAGATTTGGAGGATCCTCATTCTCTAATTAGTTAGGAGATCCTCTTCTAGCACCATTGTCTGGGGATCTCTCACAAGGACCGTTTCTGGATCAGATAGGGAGCAGGGCCAGAATGGCTGTTCTGGTTCTTCTCTGCTCATTTGGATATAATTCATTCAAACATAGTATTTTTGAGCAAAGCAGTGACTCAGAGTGGTTATTGTACTTCAAAGAGACACCAGTGTTTCGAACTTTTTTGTACCGGTACTATAAAAATGCAGGTCAATCTTGCTTTGCTTTTAGATCAAACATTAAATGACTCTGGAGCTGTTCCTGGTTCACTCCTGTACCATAAAGCATCCCAAACGCTGATAGCTCGTTGCAAGGTAGGTTCTTCCCATTTGTTTTATATTCACTGCCCTAAGGACGAAGTTTTTAGTATTTGTGTGTTACACAGTTTTTATCTTAATTGTCCATTGGTGCTCACAGAGCTAGTTCAGATTAGCATGGGTTGTCTTATTTGGTATCTTGGAGAACTTCTAATTTCCACTAACAGGCAAGAATTTGACTTGTAATGGAAATACGATGACACTAAATACAATGTATGCTGCAAGTCTGCCTAGTGAGAGCTAATGATAATTTACAGCCATGGAAGAAGCTTGCTGCCATTTGTTTGTTTTTACTTTTAGGAAGGCTGTGTTGGAATCAAAGCAGTCGTATTGAAGAAGAAGCTTACAGCAGTTGACTTCTACAATGGATATATGCACTCTTGGTTCCAGCAGAAGTCAAGAGCAGTTCATCAGGAATGCAGATTTCAAACACTCAAACTTAGTACGGCAAAAAAGACTCTTAAAGAGAGGGAAATGCTGTCACAGAACATAAAACATTAGATGTATTATAAAACATGGAAGATGATGTCTGTAAGTCAATAGTAATATAAAATATTTCAGTGCCCACATACAAGGTTCAGCTTAGTTGCACTTCAGGTTTTCCTTCCAAAGTGTTTGTTCCTGCTGTCATCTGCATGTTTTCGTTGTGGGCTCCTGATAATACTTATTTCTCTTTCCTCCATAAAGAAAGAGAATCTCTGCGAGTGTTGAAGTCAGTGAATAAATCCCTGTTTCCGCTGTTGAGCAATAAATTTATTTTTATATGAGGTCTTCAGTTTTTGAGGGCTTTCTTCAGATGTAAGTTGTGCACAGTTACTTCAGTCTGGCGGTACTAAAATCCCATGCTTCTCTGGAATTCAGTTCAGTGCTTACTGAGACTCTCAGATTATGTAGTTTGATTTTTTTGCCTTGGTATCCTTGCATTGAGATGAATAACTTAAGCTTTAATTGGAAACATCTAGGGAATTTTATACTGTCCATGATAGTTTTCTTGCTTTAATCTCTTTCATTCTGTTCCTAAAAACTTGTAATTCACCTTCCCAGTTGATCATTTTCTTTGCTATCTTTAGCTTTTCTGATTGATTACTTGTGTTTCCTACTTAATTGTATCATTTGCTATCTCTTCCTTCTCCTCTTTGTTTTCATATGCTAGAATACATCCCAGTTAATATTTTTGTGACATCCATCCATGAAAATTTGTGTTCTACTCTCATACTTGGATAGGTGTTTAGCTGAAGAAAAGTTGTTAATCTAATGCAAGCTTTTCCTCAACCTGCTTTTGGTTAATGGCATGTATAAGAAGAAGCATTTCATGTGCAGAACCCCTAAACTGATGACTCTTAGAAGTAATGTAGCTCTGTGAGGATAACAGCAGAACAAAGACTGGCTACATCCTGGGAGCTGCTCTAGTGTTGTTTGCTCACTTATTCCTGCTTTTTCTGAATACTGCTGAAGTAAAAGCAAAGCCCACTTCTGCTTTTTCTGGAGCTGTTCAGACTTCAGAGCATCCAGCTCTCGGTCCCCAAGCGTAAGAAGGATCTGGAGCCGAGTGAGTCCAGTGAAGGCCATGGAGATGGTGCGAGGACTGAAGCAGCTCTGATTTGGAGCCAGGCTGAGAGAGTTGGGCTGGTTCAGCCTGAAGAGGAGAAGGCTCCTTAAGGGGAGACCTTAGAGCAGTTCCCAGTGCCTAAAAGGGCTATAAGAATCCTGGAGAGGGGCTTTTGACAAGGGCCTGTATAGACAGGATGAGGGGGAATGGCTTTAACCGAGCCATGTCTGGAACTGAAAGCTCAAGTAAAGTGTTGAATTCATGGGAACTTGATGTGCTGGAGTGTGACTCACTGGATGAAAGCAAGCAAAAGCTCCATAAAATGCCTTATTACATGGATTAAAATGTTTCTAAAGAAGCATCTGTGAAAGCAGATGCTGCAGTATTTTTCTTTAATTGCCATTGGTCCAACAATTAATCTGCCTCTGACAGGTCTTCCAGAACACACGATCCTCCAAGAAATCCAAGCCTATGAATCAGAGTCAAAACATGGAAACAACAGCAAGGTGGAAGTTTGGCTCCTGAGAATTCCATTTGTCTCTGCCCACTCAAGGATGGAGTTTGTGCTGCAGAAGTTATAAATGGGGCAAGTTAGTTTCCAAGCAAATGATGTATTTTGTGGTTTGCTTCCAGCTACCACTTGAATATAAAAGGTGTGAAGTCATTTTGCCTTTACTCTGTTCAGATAGAAGGTTAGTTACCACCTTATGCCAATGGAAGGGATGGCAGGTGGGTGGGTGCGTTTTGTGTGTGTGTATGATGGATTTGGGGGTTTTCTGGGTTCTGTACATCACTGGCTCAGCCTCATGGCTGCTTGCCTTGTGTTTTACCCACTGAAGCTTCTGGGAATTTTTCACCAGTTATTTTTAAAGAGCACTCATAGGCATCACTGGGATTTGAATATTCACTGTTTGATGAGGGTAAGAACATTTTTTCTACACTCTCTTCCCCATAGACAATGAGGTTTTTGATGCTAATCAGCTGCATGGTAGGGGTCTGTCCTTGGCCATGGATTATATCAGAACCTGAATTAGCAGAAAAAAGAGTTTGCAATAAAATGTACAACCCACCCACACCACTATTTATAGATTTATATGTTTTATATATACATATATAAAATATAGACAATTTAAGCACAAATAATAAAGAATTTTGGACTTAGGAGAACTACTGTAATTATCTGTTAGCATGGGTGGACCCAGCTCTTCTGATGTCCAGGTCCCCAGGCACTGGAAAATGAATTCTGGTTTGTTATGACCAGAGTAAGATGATCAATGAGATGTGACCCCACAGAAAAAATACAGTTTTGATAATTCAGGCAGTTTAAGGTTAAAAGCTTTTAGATGACCAAACTGTTAAATTAAACTTTTAGTTCCTAAGAATGACTTAAGGAAAATTCTGTGGCAGTTCTTTAACTCCTTGCTTATTTGACCCTGTTCTGCTATCATAAAGGTGATAGCAAAGAGCTTTGTGTCTATCCTTTGCACCTCCAAAACAGCATGGAGCAAAGTAGTTTTACTGGTGGCTGTTATTAATGCTCCTAGTTGGAATATCGGCTTCCATCCAGCAGTGTCTGAGTTAGATATTAGCATCAGAGAAAATCTGTAGGGCAGTTTGTACACTCTCGCTGCCAGTTTTACATTGTGCCTCGTGTGAGATCTCTTGCTGTTAGTCGTTGCTGTCAGGTGCTAATTTCAGTTCTAACTAAAGCATAAAGCAACAGGGGAGAGCTTCTTTGTGTCTTTGGTGGAGTTTGAGGTGGGATGTGCTCAGAAACCCTGTAGATGGTGCTCGCTGCATCTCTTTCAGGGGAAAACCAAGGTCAGCTGGACAGAACATCAAGAAAATCTGGTTCAGAATGTCTTCAGTTAGTTGTTTAATACCAAGTAATGTTTAAACCATATTGTAGCCAGGATACCTATACTTGCAACTTTATCTTTTGATCTGTGTAGTTTCCTTTAAGGCTTCTTAGAATTGCTTTCTATGCAAGAAGTTATAGAAGATCAAACAGTTTTTGCTTAACAGTTAATGTCCTAGCTATGAATATGCACAACTTCACCCCAGTTGTTTTGTGGAGGAAAAAAGGGTAAGATTAATTTATTTCTTCATGGAGGAAATCTTTGGCATGCTATTTTTGGCCTGGTAAAGAAGCTTTAGAGGGAATTGGAGTTCCCCAGGCAGCTGTTAGCCAAAATGTCTCTTTGGAAACTTTGCTCTCACCTAGCTCTGTAGGGATTGTACTCAGTAAGTAATGAAAATCGGATTATTTTTGCAGACCAGACAAAACAAAAATGGGGCATTCACTGATGAGGTGTGGAATAGCATGTCAGGGTTGACTCTAGAACATAGGCATGGTGATTCAATCCCCAGTACCACTGCTGAGGTCAAGTACAGCCGCCTTAGCAATTGGAAAGTGGTACTACCAAAATAAAGCAGTTCTCCTTTTGCCATGAGAGGGAAAGTAACAGAAGTATTCATAGACCAGTGTCCACTGTGGCTCAGTTGAAGATCACTGAAGCCAAATTACTGGTAGAACTGCAAAACATTTGGGCACCAGAAGGGTTCTGGTGTTGGATAGAGATGATTTCATCTTGGATTTCGAATGAATGTTGGAGTGATATTTCCTAGGATGCTGGCGACTCACTGTTAGATGCATCTGTTTCATGAGCTGAAACCTCACTGCTCCCCCTGCTTCCTAGGAAACCTCTTTATTTCTGATATCTGCTGAATAAATTACAAATAAACACAAAGTGTAAGTGATTCATCACAGGAGTACTGGAGGCTTTTAAATAGTTGATTGCAAAATCCCTGCATAATTTGAAGGTTGAGTCTAGTCCTTTTGTTTATCCTAACTCCTGACATCCTGATAGCTTCTGGGAAGCAATTTTTTCCCTTTCTTAAAAGCAGGAGGAGGGATAGGTCACCAGATTTATCCGAGGGTTGGAAACTGAGTGACCTTAATTGAAGATGCTTTGCCATTAGCCTCAAACCTGCCGATGCTTAGGAGCCAGGTCTTCTGCTTCAGCTTGTTTCTCAAGGTTGGTGGTCCAAAGGCTAAAGCCGAGGGAGGAGGTGAGTGGAAGCCTTTGTGCATTCCTGCAGCTGATGCTCTCCTTTGATATGTGAGAGTGGGGGTTAGGTTCCAGGTTGCAGAAAGGACACTGACCATAAACACAAGCTGGGGAAGTCAGGACTGACATTGAACTATAGCATAAAACTTGTGTGAGTGGTGGATGCCAGGACCTGCTGTAGCTCTTCTCCTTTCTAAACTTTCTTAATGTATTTGGTGTGGTGGCTCATCCGTAATGACAAAGTTAGCACTGAGTGGTGGTGGTTGGGCCAAGGTTGTTTTCTGTTGATAGTGTTTAAGCACCCGTGTTTGAAAGCTCTCTGTCCTGCTCTTTATCCAGTGTGCTCTGCCCGCAGGCTACTCTTAAGAGCTCAGGAACTCGGAGTGCAGAGTGAGTTTGTTCCTCCAAGTCGGAACTAAGCTGCAGTGGGGAACAATTTGGGGAAACTTGGAGAGCTTTTTGCTGTTTCAGGCTGTAGAGCTGTGACCGTTTCATTGCTGTTAAGCAGACATTTCTCTCCAGAAGGAAGAGCCCTATGGTCTGCTGTGTTTGACTCTGGCAAGCCCACATGCACCACAGGGATCAGATCCTGAGCCTGCTTTCATCCATCTATCTCCTGGGTTGGTCTGTAGAAGTCATTTGTGTTACTTCACCCTCCAAGTGATGAAACTAAGTTTGGGATTTGGCTGGCTGGCTGCAGAGGAGGAGGGGAGCAGAGGGAAGAGGCATTTCTCCGCAAGTCTGCAGTGCAAGCCAAGAGCTCTGTGGGAAGGTCCAAGCTGATGCTCCCCACTGGCTGCCTTGGCTCCAGCTCATGCCAAGCCCTTGCAGCAGACTAGACACAAAAGAAAACACAGAGTCTAAATTCATTGGTATGAAGAGCATGTGCCAGAGTATTCCACAGCTCTTCCTGTTCTGCTTCTTTTTGATAACTGTCAATTTGCATCAAAACATGCAGTATTAAGGTGGGCTTTTTGACCTTTTTACACGATTCTGGCTGCATAGCCACTCAGTCCTGCACAGCTCTGCCTTTAATGCCTGGGATGCCCTGTGTCAGACCTGAGAACCTGCTCTGAAGCTTGCTAAATACTTTTGAGAGGTTCCCCACGCCCTTGACGGGCTTGTAGGCAAGACAGCATACACCTAGAACGGGCTTCATGCCCATAGGAGGGCATTGGGTGGGAAGGGGAAATCCACGCTTGAGTGTGTGTTTGAGCTCCAGTTTTCATGTAGCAGCACTGTCCACCTTTCTGTGATCTCTCTCTGTGGAAATTTTGGTGTTGGAGGCTTGCCTGCACCCCAAAAACTTATTGCCAGTGTTGGGGTGTAAACACAATGTCTTCTGTGCTGCTGAGGTGCTTGATTCTGCCCTGAAAGTGTTGGGGGGGTTGGTAGGGCAACTTAACCAGCCACTTGGAGATGTATCAGTGTCTGCCTGACCGCTTTTGTGGCCATCTGTACCTTCAGCTAAGAGCACTTCCATGTGCAGCAGGGTCCTGTTGCTGCTGCTGAATGTGGAGGGAAGCCTGTCTTATTCTGGTCTGCAGTGCCCAGCCCTACTTTACATTGCTTGGTTTCCTGTACTCCTCAAAGCACTGTGTCCTAGCCCACTTTTCTCCCCATCTTGTCCCATCCGGGGGCTCTGCTGCTGCCTCATCCCTTGCCCAGACCTGCTGCTCTGCTTCTCAGCACTGTTTCTGGCTCCATATTTCAAACTGGGCACATATTCCTTGACTGCAGCACACCATGGCCAAGCCCTGGCCCTGGGGAAACAACAGCTACCCACCAAACCCCTCACCCATACTCAGGGTCAGCCTCTCATTGATAAAGCCATGACCTGTTTGTGAACAGAAAGGTTCTGCAGGTTAGTCTTTGGTTGTGGCCAGGCATTTCAAACACAAAAGCAACACAGCATTGTCGAAGTTATAAAATGACTCTTTTTATTGACCTACCCTAGCATAAAAGCATGGATTTTCTTGTCAAATAGTGCAAGAAGCAAGAGAAAACTAGTTTTTTCCATGTTGAGCCTACAAATCCTCATGGCTTCTCTGTGCTGTTGAGCACGTGAGTTCTTAGAAATGCAGCTGATGGCAGTTTAGCTGGAATACAGTTACTCTAAAATAAGCTAGAAATAAATAAAATACTTACATTTCAAGTACAAAACCTCGCAGTTGAATTCAGTATGAGGAAATCAGTTTATTCCTTTTCATGTTACCAACTACTGTACAGGTACTTGGGCTGGCAAAGTCTGCAGATGCAGAACAGAAGGGTGTTTTATGTACATGACTTAATTGAATCATGTGTTTAGTCTTCCCTTTAGGCTATCATATGAAGCTGTTTAATGTCAGGCAGAAAGAGGATTTTTATGAATGCATTTAATAAGACACAAACTCACTACAGCTACTGGCCCCCAATTTTTGCCTTATGTCTTTCTGGTGGAGGAAAACAGTGCACCTTCATTATGTCTCAGAAATAATGACACCTACCAGCTTTGGGTTCTGTTGTTAGCAGGTAGATTTTACTTTCAAATTATACTCAATCAAGTGTGAACAACTTTTCCAAGGCTCCTTTACAGCTCTAGTATCCTGAAGGACGTTGACCTCTCATTGGGATCCTGCTCTGTGGGATTCGGCGGCTTGCCGGCTGCCTTCCGTATGCGGGGCTCTCTCCTGGCAGAACCAGTATGGACTGCTGGCCTGAGTTCCTCTGAGACTCAAAGATGCTTTGCTCTGCTGCGCTCCTCTCTGAACAGGTAAAAGTCAACCCAACGCCAACATCACTCTTCATGGTTCGGGAGGTGCCATCAGATGAGCCATCGAAACACCTGCCCAAGGCGATTTCCTTGGCGATCCTCGGGTCTTGGTCTGTGACGGTGTAGATGCCGTAGTTATGTCCCAGTGGGTCGAGAGGAGCCAGCATGGTGTACTCGCTAGTGTCATTGTTGGTAGCCATGGGGAGGTGGTTCACCAGGTACTCATGGAGCATGCTGTTGACGCTCTCTCTGCGGCAGCTGCCTTGAGGCACCACTTTGACCAGTGTGCGGTCCACGCGATCCTGGTCGAAGAGCATGCCGCTGCACTTGAACTCCAGGCACGCTGCCGACACATCCCGCTGCTCTGAGTTCCGAATGCTGCGGACGTCCCTGATGCCGTAGAGCTTCCCAATGGTACGTGGGTGCGTCCCACCCATGTTCCGAGATCTTATGTTCACCTCTTGGGGTCCATTTATTTTTACTTTAATGTAGCAGGCCCTAAATTCCATAGGCTTGGGCCACCATGCCAAGTAGTCATCGGTCCAGCTCATGAGGTCGTCTTCACTGAAGGGAACAGTGTTGTAGTCGTACCTGTCTCCCTCTATCCTGTAAAACCTGAAGTGAGGGGCATTGTATGGAGCTTCCTCACATTCTTTTAGGTTTTCATAGGCATAAATAGGGCCGTTGTTCTCCTCTGGGGAATTAGGGCTTGGCTTGGCCATGTTAATGCTGAAGGCTGTTTTCTTAGTGTTGGAGTCTTCGTGGTCTGTTCTTCTGTAATTGAGCTTGTTGAGATACGGCTGTGGGACCCCAACAGCATTAGGGTTGAGTTTGGGAGCAGAGGGGACAGCTTCAAGCTCTTCACCCCCCATGCTGGCCAAGATATAAGCTGCATAGGCCTCGGGGTTCTGCTCATCACAGAAGGCAGGCACACAGGCGCCATTGGGACCAGTGACCACACTGTCAAAACGGCCCCATGCTCTGGGGTTGGAGGAGAACCCTGGTTCTGGCTCTGTGTTTATAATAGAAATCACAACCCCTTGGATCTGCTCACTTTGCAGGAATCTCTCACTTCTGTAGGCTCGGACTTTGACATAGCACCGTCTGCTCTCTGGTACATCCAGGTTAAACAGTCGCCTTTCTTTGATCTCCATGTTCCCAACCAAAAACGTTCTCTCCTCCCTTTTGCGCCGTCTGTTTTTCTCCAGGTTGAAGTCCCCTTCTTCCTCCCATAATCCTGTCTCTGGGTTCAGGGACCAAAGCTTCATCTCTTGCAGGTGCTCTGGCATCTTCACCTGAGCAGCATCCAAATGAACCTTCACCTCCTCTGCATTAAGGGACTCAGTGCCCTTTTCATCAGTGAAGTCCACGGAAAACATGCCATAGGTGCGGAGTGGAAATACATCTCCTTCCTCATCTACAAAGTTCAGGTCGCTTTGTGTCACAGGAGCTGTTGAGATGTTTCTTGGGTCCAGAAATGTCACGCTGGCTTTCACTTTGCCTCTATAGGCTTCTCCATTTTTCCTATAAAATGCATTGGGAGGAATCTCTAATTCGGCAATCGGATCATCTTCTTCCATTTCTCCCAAAGAGATCACGTTGGTTTCAGTGGATTCCAGTGTAACAGGGGGTTTCTTTCTTAGCAGCTTGATCTCATGAAACACAGCACCTCCGTTTTCCTTAAAGGGCAGAACCTTTGTTGTGTTCACAAACTTCTGCAGCCGATCCACGAAAGTTAAAACCAGTCTCTCTGTGTCTGCTGGGACGTGGACTGAGAAGGTTCCCTTGTAGCCCGTCATGCTCACTCTCTTATTGCCCATGTAGATGTGCCCAAACCTCAGTGGCTCTCCGTTATCTGCTGCTGTGGCTCTGCCTCGAACTGTTATTTTGGTCTCAGTGCATTTTTTGCAGCCACATTCTATAACAACTTTAGTGGGAAGTGTGTACCCATCACAGGAGATGTCTCTGGTTTCCATCTTGGACACTCCACAGCAATAGGCAACGTTGTCCTTACACCGGAGTCCCTTATCCAGCTTCCCAGCACAGGTCTTTGCTGGGCACTTGCCAACATCATAGTAGAAGGTATTTGTTGCTTTTTGGAAGCAGTCGTGAGGAAGTCGGATGAGGTGGCTTTGGGGCTGGGAATCGCAGGCTGCCTCTTGTCTCCCTGTTGAATAGGATTTCTTAATGAGCAGCACGAAAGAACTGTAGTCATTGCTGTATGTGGTCTGAAAACCCTCAAAGTTATATGTTTCCAATAATATTGAGGGTTTCACAGCCACAAACCAGATGGTTTTGCAGCGTTTTGGTTAGGGGGGTTCATCTGGCCTCCATTTTGATAAAGCAGGTGCTCAGCTTTCACTTTAGGTACCTGATTAAGAGCAGTGCTATTTGCATCCATCCCCGCCTTACCCGCCACTGCCATCCAACCCACCCTTCACTGTTCTGCAGCTGCCAGGCTTTTTGGGGAGGGAGAAACTAAATGTGTCCCCAGGTTTAAGAAAAAGCCCCTAAGCAAGCAAATATTCACATCAGGCAGCAAATACAGTGACAAATCCGCTGAAACCAGCAGATTGAGCTTGGCAGGTCACCTGCAATCCAGAGCACCAGTTTGTAAAGAGCATCTGGTTCCCTACCAGCTCACACAAGCTTATCTGCTAACGGATGCATGAATTTGGCCCCAGATATTTTTCTTGGGACTTTTCTTTCCCTCATGTACTACAATTCCTGGTTTCTGCTTCCCCAGCTGCTTGGAGAGCATCATGCACAGTTTATCTTACCTATGACAGTAAGCTTGGCAGGCTGGGACTTGGCAGACCCCCCGGCACTGCTGGCTTTGCAGAAATACTCTCCTGAGTGGTGCCTGTTCAGGTTCTTCAGAATCAGGTTGTTTCTGTATTTGTATAAAGAGGGATCCAGCAGGGAGCCATTGTGGTACCTGCCAGGAACAGGCAGGCAGTTAAGGGGACAGAGCCATGGCCTTAATCCTGCATCCTGCCATGTGGATTTTGCCACATCTCTTGCCTCACTTTCCCCATTTGTAATCTGGCCGGGTGGCATCACCTAAAACTTATTCCCCTTCCCCTGGCAGTACTGAGAAGTGTCTGCTAGGCAGTTGGCAGACAGGAGAACAGCCAGTCCTGCCTGCTGAGGGTTTTCAAACTCTTATTTGTGTGTTTTAGCAATAAGCCCCTCAGCAGATGACATTTCAGCACCTCTGAGATACGCCAGCTCTGCACATCTCCAGGACACCATCATTTGCAGCAATTTGCTCTCATTGTATTTAGCTGTTTTATAGCCAGGACCCCACCTTTATGGGGATGGTAAGGAGATACAAATCGAATCCATGGGACAGATAGGACTTCTGCCTGATCCAACTGGAGTTTCTTACCAGAGGTAGCGGTCAGGGGCCGGGCTCCCAAGGGCATCACAGCAGAGCGACACGCTCTGTCCCATTCTCCTGGCTTTGTCCTCAGGGCTTCTGAAAACATAGGGTTTGCCTGCAAAGGAGAAAAAGGCCATCTTGTTACTCTTCCCCTCCTAAAATCGGAGTTCCTGTCTTACTGCTGTGTAAAACCTCATTGTGGCTACCTGATCGCTGCAGCTGCACTTGGATCGCCAGGTTTCTTCTGTTGCTCTCGGGCACGGTGACAGTTGCTGTTGCATATTTGGCTTTCTTTATTTTAAGGGTGTTTTTGCCGTCAGGACAGATCCCTGGGATCCTAAACATGCCCCTGTCATCCGCTGTTGTCAACAGCTTGAGTTTCTTGGCTTGCAGGTAGACCCGGGCATCGGCAGCAGGCGACCCATCCTCAAGAGAGACCTTCCCATGAAGGGTCGCATCCTCGCACATGCAGGCGTCACAGTCAGCATTGACACGGCCCATGGGGCAGGTGATGTTGCAGGCTGGAGGAGAGGCAGGCAGGTCAGAAAGTGGCCCCGAGTGCTCATGACACTCATGGCACATTCTCGTGTCTGCTTGTAATTTAGATGCAATAAGGCAGATACTGCATAAGGAATAAATTGGATCCAAAACATATTTTTACTGATTATTAACAGCTGTGCTTTAGAAGCACTGGGACAATGTGATTCTGAACCTGACAATTAGAAAGCAGACACGTGGATATAATTACAGCTGGGAACTGAATTTACCTTTCCCAAAGGGCTACGTTTCAGGAAAGTTTGAATCCAGATCAGCATGTGAGCTCTTAGCTTAACCCTGGCGAAATTACAAATCCAAATATCTTAAACTTTACAGGTTTCAGTTACCAACTCATGCCCAGAAGTCATGGTTTTGGTCTGTCTTAAAGGCTGTTTCCTCTTATTCAGTGGTATCCTGGCTTGGGCAGGACTAACAGGGGTAAATTGCCAAATGAGCATTGCCCAATGCGTTTAACAAATGGTCTCCCAAAGAGTGATTCCAAAACATTTTTGTTACCGATAGTGATTAATCCCAAATAATAATCTATCTTTTCTCATAGGTTATTTTAAGCATTATTTTTTAAAAGGGGGATTATAAGAATAATATAATTAATTACAAGCCCCTTATGCAGGAGCCATGGCAATTCAATATTCCCAACTCTTCCCCTTCCCGGAGATTACATGGATGAAGCTGCCTGCAATTGTCAGCTCCACTTTGAGAGCTGCTGTTATAACAAGCTTAATGAGATTTTTCCTGCATCCCTGGGATCTTTATGTGTCTCTGATGATTCCCCATTATCTGTATCCCCCGTTATCTTGCCATTTGGCTATAAACTCCTTGTGCTTTGCTCCAGCCCTGCTTGGGAAGGCACCAGCATCACAAAGTTCTCTCAAGGGAAAGAAAGATGGTAAAAAGAGAGCGAAGGGAATACAACGCCTATGTGATGGTGAGATCAGGATATCACCCCCTGCCCGTAAGTAAGGTTATAGGAGCACCTGAGCAAACATGTCCAATGCAGAGCCTCCCTTCCTCAGTTGCTTCATTACAGTGCACGCCCCAGCGGCGCTCAGCTAGGCAGGATCTGGTACGCTTCTGCACACCGGTTTGGCCACACTTTGCTGAGCACTCGCTCCATTTCGACCATGGAGACAAAAACCTTTTTGAATCTGGCACCAGTGGACCTTAAATAATACCAGTGGTGTATTAGAGACTCATGTTAGACATATAGCTGCCCAAAAATGAGTAGTTGTTTTCTTAGTAGCTTCAATACAGCTCAGGCTAGGCATTTGGCTATTACGCACCACATGGATTAAACAAACATAAAGCATGATCAGGGAGCTGGGAAATAAAGCATGAGGAGGTGTCTGAAAGCTTCTGACTTAATTCCCTGCAGGCTACTGAATTCAGGATGATTAAGATAAACTGGAGGGGAGCAAAGTGCATGCAGCTCATGCTTAGTGTTGAATAACTTTGGCTTAAAGGAAATCAAACACACATTGTCATTTAAATGCTGTCTGAGGGGCCAGGCTTGCCTGTGTTTCAAATGTGGTTAAATAAAAACAAACTAAAGCGAAAAAAGAGTAAATTCGCTTCTATGTTGAATGTCTTTAACCATACTTCAACATATGTTCCCTATAGGGGAAGTGTGTGTCCTGTTGTGAGCGCTTTTACTGTGTGCAAAACAGAAGCCTAAGATGCTACCGGGCAGGCTGAGCGTGTAGGGAACAGCTGATCTGTGAAACATGAAAGAGTCTGTAAACCATACTGAAGGTTTAATATGGGGTTAGATTTTAAAAGGAATTTCTTTCACCTGCTATAGATGGTATTAATTTAGATGGTATAATGGAGATGGTATTAAGCGACTTTGAATGGGTGAGATCCACTCCAAGTCCGTGGTTTGGGTTTATTTTTAAATGACAGTGTTCTAATAATGTTTATAGGGAATTGCTCATGACTGAAGTTTCCAAAAATGAGGTTTCTTGAAGATAAGTGCTGTGTCATTTCCCACACCTACTGTTCCACCCAATTTGTAATGAACCAGGTTGGTTTCTTTCCTAGAAAGGCCTAAAATGAACCCCTGGCATACAAAAGCGGGTGGCTGGGAAAGGCTATTGAAATGAGAGCAGCCAGGGAGCATCATGTCTGGTCTGGAGTGAGCTGTTGGCTTTAGATGGGTGAGATTTTAATCTGTTGGCATCTCCGGTTCAGCATCCTGAGTGGTGCATCCATAGACCTTACTTATCAGTTTGTGGGATGCAGGAGGAGGTGGGCTTGGGGATGTGGTGGCACATGGATAGATGTCTGTCTGTACTTCCCCAAGCAGAAATCTAACATGCAACAGATTAAAGTGGGATCTCAGATCCTGAGCTCGTTTGGGACCACTGCAGGGCTGATAGTGATGAGAAAGGAGGGGAGTCTCACAGGAGGAAAGTAGCATCATATGGCTTTGGGTAGGACCTCGACAGCAGAAAAAGCAGAAAGCAGAGGATGGGGAGAAGCCGAGGGACCGAGCACTGGTGGGGAGGTGGGGAGGGACAAACGGCACATACTACGTCTGGTGTAGGTGAAGATCGGGTCTCCCCGGCGAGAGCTGCTCCTTGTACCTGCGGGCAGAGGATGCATGGAGTGGTTCGAGCAGGATTTGCCCATTCCCTGGCTGAGCCACCAGTGCCTGCACTGAGCCTGGCTGCTCAACCCAACCAGACCCCCTCTCCTGGAGGCAAAAACCGAGTTTACAGCTCACCGCCACCAAGGGCAGGAGCTTTAGTTCCCAATTGCATTGAGCAGAATCTCAGTATTTTGCTTTATTTCTCCTTAGAGAAGCAGGAGTCAGCCGCTGCTCTGCAAGCCTCAGCACCACTGCCTCGTGCCATCTGCTTTGAGGGGAAAACAATCTTCCTGGAAGTTTTCTTCAAAAGACCAAGTGGAGAAAACCTCTCTCTGACTGCCCATGTTTTTGTGCTTTGACTCTCCCCAGCAGGTAAGAGAGCTGCTGAGAATGGGACAGAAAGCTGGGAAAGTCCCTTAATCCCTCAACTATGGCGTCAGCTCTTCCAGCCCTTCCAGTGCCTGCTGGAATCTAAATCCTGAGCCCAGGGCAGTAAAGCTTGAAGGGTTGAGATGTCTCCCGGAGATTAAGGAGCAGACTGGACTCTACAGGTAATTAATACCCCACAGGCTTTTATTCTATATGGTGTCACCAACTGTGGGGGGACAGGCTGGGAAGGGGAAGGGCAAGTCAGAGCATGCTCTTGCCCATCCCTGGGCTCTCCTCGCCCTCCCAGCCTGCGCGTGCTTCCCGCGGGAGCCGGGACTGTGGTCATGCACTTGACCTTCACTTTTCCAGGAGAGGAGCCAACAGCGTGTGTCAGCGACAGCTAGAACCCTACAGGAGGTTGCAGATGATTAACGTTTATTCCATTGCTTAAACGTCCTCATCTACTCAAATAATATTGTTTGCTTGTAAATTGAGGCTGAAAAAGCCCTAATACGCGTGCAAACAGCCCTTGTCCTGGCGAGGGAACGCTGCCCGAGCTCGGAACAACTTACTCTCCAAGCTGAGCATTACCAGCGGGCTGAAGGTTTTCTGTCCTATCTGGATCCTGCCGAGGGCTGGTTTCAGAAGCCTTTGACCTAAGGGTTAATGAATGAGAGATTAAATTAGATTAATAATGAATCAGATTCAAGAGATTGGGCATGCTCAGGATCAGTTTTTCAGCTTTCCCTTTGGGTTATGGCTGGTGAGAACAGCAGGTTAGAGCTCCTGTGGGATACAGGGCAGGAGATGCCAAGTGAAGGGTGTAATGGAGATGTCCCACAGCATCGCTGCACCTCAGGTATGATGCAAATTTGCTATTTGCCTTAGCACCCAAGAAAAGCTATTTTGTGCTTTCTGTGGTGGAGCAGCTCAGATCAAATCATCTTCCTGTTTTTGGAGGTCTGAAATATATCCTGCCTCTCGCTGTGTGAGGAGAGATGAACCCAAAGTGGATGAGGTTCGTTGTTGCTATGGGACATAGACTGGTTTTTGCACTTGCTGGCCACCTGTGTGCTCAAGGGGAGCTGGTGGTTGTGGCTGGTGGACCAGTACCACTTACTGTGGGGAGCTAAGCCTGAAGCTAACCAGCACTGGCTCTGAACTCCTGGGGGCTCAGCAAGGGCTTCTGGGCACCTCCCCAGCCACAAATTTGACTCTCCCTGTTTTAAACCAGGTGTCTGGCCAGAGCACTTCAGGGCAAAATTCCTCTGTAGCCTTGAAAAACAAACCCAAAGAGCCTACAAATACGTCTCCTCACAAGACCACCAGCGCAGAGGGGCAGGTTGCTTGTCACTCAGAGCTTTGGTATGTGCAATCCTGCAGAGCCAGCAGACAGATTCTGCTGCTCATGAGCATCTTCTCCTGGAGAAGAGCCACGGTGATGCTTCCCAAGGGCTTGCCTTGGAGGCTGGGTTTGTTCATGCTCGGGTGATGGATAAGGCACTGGCCAGGGTGGGTCTGCTCAGAGCAGAGGGGAGCCGGGGTGCAGACTCAGCCAGGGGTGGTCCTCAGCATGGGGGCTTATCCATGGTTAACCAGAGGCTGCCTGCCTCTCAGACAGGCTTTGCCCATGCTCTGCAGGCTGGGTGGGTGCCAGCCCTCATCTGGAAGTCCTTTGGCCAGGCAAACACTACACTGACCCGGAGCAGCAGCCGGCATTGATGTCGGGGCTGTGTCTGCTGGCTCAGCAGCTGCCAACAGACATGCCTTCACACTGCTGTGCCTACAGGCAGGGGACAGCATGGTGACGGGAATAGAAATGAGTAACCTTCACCTAGAACGGATGTGGCTCCCAGGAGGAGGAGGAGGATCCATTCCTTCACAGTGACCATCATCTTCAGAGGTGTCCGGGGCTTCTTGGAGTACCCTCAGTCGTCCAGACCTGCAGAGACAAACCCAACTGTGCCGAGGCCCACACAGGGCCCTGGTGCTTTCAGGGAGCTTCTCCAAGGCTGAACCAGCCCAAAACTGGAGCCGCTCATTCCCCCTCCAACCCATCCACAGCAGCTTCCCAAGGGGGGAGCAGCAGGGGCTCCACATCTGCACTGGCATCCCCTCTGCTTCTCACTATCACATCTGAGCCCAAATCTATTCTGCAGAGCGCTGCTTTGTAATGACATCTCCTTAAAGTGCCTTTTAGCAGCTTAAATACTTCTGCAGGGATGTTCTTGCAGCCCATGCAGCTCCACGGGCCCCTGCTCTGTCCCCCACATGAGCAGGGACTTCATGCCTCCATCCCTCTGCCTGCACACTGGGCTTAGTGTGAGGACAGCATCATATCCCAGTACGTCCCAGGGATATGGGGAGGAGGAAGGCTCCCAAGTGCCTCTGAAAGTGGAAAATCCCATGCACAAGCCAAGTCTTTCTTGCAAATGTGAGCAAGAAGCTAAATATTTCCCCTTTTCTGCTCACAGAGATGAGGGACTGAGGCTTTGCATTGCTCTCCTCCAGCTCAACCACTTCAGATTTTGCTATAAGCGAGTCCCTTAGCCCTGCGACACCAAGCATTTGGGTGTTTAATTTCTGAAGGTACCCATGGAGCTGGTGTTATCCAGATGCTTTATTTTACGCAGCCAAAATTAATGAGCCTGGGGAGGGGAAATGTTGGCTCAGCCTTTCAGTGCCTCAGTTTACCCATAAAACAAGGCTGACAAAGAGCAGCCGGCAGAGAGAACACCCTGTCATTAGTAAGCAGTTTTATCCTTCCTCAGCGACACCAGGGAATGCGGGACTAGGAAATACTTTGATTATGGCTCAGCAAATCCCAGTCAAGCAAAAATAACAAGCAACACATGAGCTGTGTTTTGTGGGCTTACGGCGGGGTTGTGAACTCGCAGCCAGACAATAACCAGGAAAAATTAATCCAGGCTGAAAGCCTGTTTCCCACTCGGCAGCTATTTTGGGAGCTGGCTGTGACTTGTTCAGTGCTGGGTTTGAGACGGGATACATCTCTCTGTCCTGGGGACATGTGATGCTGGGAAGGGGGGGGGTTCCAGGAACCAGATCCTGGTGGCAGGGAGCATTCAGCATTGTATCCCCTTTCTGGCAGGGAAGCCGGTGTGGGACAAAGCCACAAGAAATCAAAGAGCCCCGTGTGAGCAAAGCACGGCTGTTACCCCCCCACCATCCCACTCCAGCATCCCCATTAACCCTGCCCCAAACCCGTTAGCTGGGATGAGGAAGGGAGAAGCAGGACATGGGGAACCACATCCCCACGTCCCAGCCCGCAGACTCTGCACCTTCATCTGCCCATCAATTAATACCCACCTCACCCTCAATCACAGCTGCTCTTAATTACACAGCAGTAATAACACAGCAATATTACACAACCACGAGCTGCCATGAAGGGAAAAACTGAGCAGAGCTGGGGTTTATTTGCTCTTAGTACAAAACCCATAAAACCCCAGTTAAGGAGCATCTCATCCTCTCCCCACGGAGCCACAAACTGAGCTGCAGTCCCTGGAGCAAGGCGAGGGATTTGACTGCTGTGGCATAAGGGATTTGCAGCCTGTTGGGAAGAAGAAGAGAGAGTTTCTGCTTACCAAGCCCTGCCGTGCACCGCCGCCGAGCCGGGCTGCGCGCGAGCCTCCTGCAGCCGAGGCAGCGAGGCACTTATATAGCCCGGCGTGTAGCTTAGGGGATGGCAGCGAGCCACCGGCCGCCAAGCACAAACAGATCTGCCGAGAGAGGAAGCCACAGGCTGAATAATCCCTTAACGAGGTGATGGTAAACACAAACCCTGGGTGAAACTGCAGCTCTGGGGGCTGGCGGCGATGCCATGGTGTGGCATGGTGCTGCGGTGTGGGTACCACGTCCCGGTGTGGGCACCGCATCCGAGCACAGCAGCAGCACTGTTAGGGGTTCAGCCTGGGTCTGGATCCAAAATAGATGCTGTTGAGCGTTAAAGATGAAAGTACAGAGCATAGCATGTAGTGCAAAGAGTTTTGGGGATGCTTTTTGGCACCTGCTTGGTCCGAGACAAATGTTTGGGACAAACCCCCCCTACCCCATGGAGTTCCCACATTTCACAGAGCTCAGCAGGACACCATTCCCTGTGCTGCTTGTGCTGCCTGCTCGCCTTTGCCCCTGTGCTGGCTCTGGCAGGGGTCAAATGAGGATGCTGGGGCTTTTAAGGATGTAGGACAAAGCCAGATGGTTTGGCCTGGACACCTGGGGTATCACAGAGCTGCAGAGGCAGGTCCATCCTTGCACGTAAATGCGACTGCATCCCACCTGAGCCGTAAAGAGATGTATCAACAAACCCTAAGGAGAGATCCCCACCTGCGCCAGGCTGGCTTCACCCCCTCCAGGTCCTTCCTCCCTCTGCAGCCACATTTCTCCCATGTAACTTGTGTCAGATAGTCCTTGCTCAGGGCTCCTTTGTGCTGCACAAAGCATATGGCCATGCGTGAGTGAATACCACCCATGCACGCAGCCCTGGGCACTGTGAGCCCTGCTGCCTGTTTGCGCAGGACCCTGGTGTGGCAGCGTGTGCTTTACATGGTAGGAGCTGTTCCCGAAGGCTGGGGACGGGCGTTGGGGCAGCCAGTGGTGTACAGGATGTGCCAGCAGAGGCTTGGGCTGCCTCTTAGTAATCCTTGCCGGCCCCACTGCCAGAGGGAGCGGTGCAAGAGGAACACAGATCAAGGTGTCACGTAAAAAATGATCGGCGGTGCCCGCACCAGCTCCTGTTTGTGTTTACAAGGGACAAGGAAAACACAGCAGGGATGTGCCAAGACATGGCAGGTTGTTTATCCGGTGGGCAAAATGCGCCTGGCGACCCAGACTTCCCCTAGGACCTGCGGGATCAACATGGAGCTCACTGCGTTTCCCCCTGTGATGAGGATGGGATGTGGGAAAGGTGCCGAGACAGGGAGTAAGGAGTTCATCTTTCCCAAATGGCGCCTTCCTCCTGCCATGGCCAGCCCATCCCTAGCGCAACACCAGTGCCTCAGCTATGGTCCTGTTGGTGCTGGCATCAATTTCCACGGGTCCCAGCGCGGGGTAAGGAAAGGTGCTGCTCTGCCAAAGGAAAGCTGTGATTCTGCTTGTTATGGAACCCAGGTGATAGCTCCAGCCCAGCACAGCTGTGGGCATTTCTGCATGGGATTTTGCATCCTTCTTAACACAGGTGCCTCCTCCTTAGCACGGATGTCTCCTCTTCAGCATGGCTCTTGTGAGACAAGCTCGGAGACACGTGTGTGTCTTCAGGAGCAGGTCTGCGACACGCGAGTTGATGCAAAACCCAAGGCTCTAGAAGAGTATGGTTGTGCAACCTCTTTTGGCCTGGCCACCCCTCACTGCGGCTCTGGCACGTGGCTGATGCTGGATGGAGCAGCACGAGCAGAGCCCCAGATGTTTCCAGTGCTGAGCACCACAGGCTGCACCGCAACTCCGGGACATGTGTGGCTGCTTCCCATCCACCCGAGGTGGATAACACCCAGACCTGTGGGATGGGGGGCAAGCAGGGTGCTGCTCTGTGCCCATGGCCAGTGGGGGAAGAAGCATCCCAGATCAAACTGCTGGTATCATTATGGACATCGCATCAGGGTTCAGCTGAGACTGGTGTTTTCCAGCCAAAGGGTTGGTGCCCCTTGGATTTATTCCTCTCCCGAATTAACCCTGGGGACCCTGCCCAGCTCGCATGGGATTTTTCCATGGTATCTTCACTGATGCGTTATTACAAATCCATAATGTATTTATGTGAATGTTGCCATGCTTAATGCTTCCCCCCACCACCGCTGAGGCCGGGGCAGGGTAAGAGGAGTGTGACAGCAGATAGTGGAACAGCATCTCCCTCTCCATGCTCCTTCATGGTTGACCCTCTAATAAATCCAGACGAAAACTGGCTGGTGATGCTCATCCCAGCTATTTGTGCCTCCCACCCTTTCCAATATGGCATTGGCAGAGTGACTGTTGCCAGAATCCGACAGCACCAGGCAGGGAGGGTATCTGCGTGGTGGGGCTGCTCTCAGGGCTGCACATGGGGTTTGCAGGCTATGGGGACTATGAAGTGCCCTGTGCGGTCCTTGAGATGCCCTTTGGGGCTGAGGCCATGCTCAGTTCCCTGCTGCCTGCCCCGTCCTCCCTCCCCGCACCCTCTGCTCTCCTCCGAAGGGAGCTGACAGTTATTTTCCCCTCTGTTTCTGGGCTCGCTTCTGTTTACGGAGATGGGAGTTAAAATAAGTGATTGATGACTTTGTTCCATCCCAAACACTTTGGGGAAGTTTGCGCGGTTTCGGAGGGCGAGCTGGGAGCCGGGATTTCATTAAGCACTTGGCTCCCAGCGCTGCTCCAGCCATGCTCCAGGGGTGGCTAATGTTGTTTTTTCAGCCCTGTTTTGCTATCCCAGGAGCCGGCCTGGCGATTTCCATGGTTTGTAGGAGAACTGGGAGACACAGCAGGTCCCTGGGGTTCGCTCTGTGCTCTGAACCACCAGCAAACCTCGCTCCACCACAATGTTGTTTCACTTAAGCCCTCTCCCACTGCTTCATCAGCACAAAATTGCACTCCAACTGCCTAAAAGCTTTGGAAAAGAGCCTGAAAAATGAACTACTGGAGTTTGGTTTTATTGTGTGGATGAGGATTTGCAGGCTGTGGCTGGGAGAAAAGCAGCGAGTGGACCTTTCCCCTCAGGAAGGATTTGCTTTTGGAGGCTGAAGCTTTGACTGTGGCTCAGTAGTGCTCAGCTCCACATATGTTATCTATGAAACAGATGCAAAAAGCACTGCAGAGGGGGACCCTGTGGACAGCAGGAGCCAGGGAAAGACTCATTTTAGCTGTGGAGGTCGGAGAGAGCAAGCTGCTGCAGCGTCTGGCCATGGGGTGAGCCCCCAAGTGTCTGCCACACCACCACATAACTGACACCCCCAGCATGTAAATGTGGGGTGTCCCCTGCTCTGTGACCTCTTTTATCAAGGCAAAGGGCTTTTTCTAGTGCTTTGCAGTGCATGGCTGTTATCTGTGTGCACTGGGGCTGTTACCTGCCTCCCTGCTGCACGTGTACAGCTCCATATCCAGACTCACATTGCCTGGAGAGGGGTTTGTTGGTCATTGGGATATCCTGGGCCTCCTGGATGCTGACATGTCTCCTTCCCCATCGCAGCTTGGAAGAGCAGAGATGGGAGATGTTATGTGAGCACCAAAAGTGTCTCAATAGCAAATCCCTTTTAAATTACATTGCTGAGGACACTGAGATAAGTATTCTGGCTCATTTAGAAACTCTGTGAGAGGGAAAAGGCTGCTATTTTCAAGCTCTCCATGACTAATGCACATCCCAGCCTCTCCCTGCACGGTGCCTGGAGCCTTATCTCCTTGGGGATACTTACAGGGCAGCATCATGGTGCCACATACTGGTACACACTAATATTGGCTGGGTACATCCTGCCGGCAGATGTGGACTAGCAGCAGGGTCTGGGTTATTGCCCAACCTTGGATTGGGGATGAAAAGGCAGTTGCAGGATGGGAAGGGGCACAATTGGAAAGTGGCCATGTCCAAGGCAGGGCTGTGCCTCAATGGGGACATTTAAACCATGGAGGGAGAGCAGGAACAGAGCTCCAGCCCACAGCCCACTAGCTGTTTGCTTTAGCTCTGGACACGGTTTGGTGGACAAAGACCATCCTGTGTCAAAGCACATGTTGTTTTGGGCAATTAATTGCTCAAGAAGAAATCCTTAATTTATTGCTCTTATTTACGGGAATTAGCTTTGGGTTTGGAGGTGCTCCAAGCTGTGCACCCATGCTTGGCAGAGACAGCAGCCTCCAACCCATGGGATGGCAGTCCCTGGGCTCATCTGTGCCTTTCCCACCTCGATTTTCTTGCTATAAACCAGGTCAAGGCAAGCAGATTTGCAGCTGATTTGCGCCAGCAAAGCACCAGACAGTTTTCCCTAAAACCCAGCAAAATCCTGCCCGAACCATGAATGTGCAGGGGAGGGCGTGAATCTTCCAGCACACCATGGTTTGTCCTGCTCTGTAAGGACTGCAGCACATGGAGAGGTGTAGGCTGCGTAAGCTGGACCAGAGGCGATGGTGATGGCAATGGAAGCAGAGAGAGCATCATGTTCAAAGGTGCTTTTGAATGTGAGGATGGACCTTGAGTTGGGATGGGCAGAAAACACACAAGGGATGGAGCCGGGCGGGTGGTGAGCACCATATGTGAACCATGCATGAATTAATTTCAGGTTAATTACTGCACTGAGGCAATCAGGGCCAATCCCCGTCCAAGTTTTGGCTCCTAAGGAGCTCACCAGCATCCATGCAGGCAAAAGAGGGCACGGAAGCGCCTCCCCTTCCCGGAACGCCTGTGGTCATGGGGGCGACCGGAGCTGTAAATTATCTCATGAGCTCATGAGGGCATGCTCGGAAGAGCCACTCTGTGCCGAGCTAATTCCAGCATTGCCGGGATTCCCCTCGGAGCGGTTGTGGCCGTATCAGCTTTCCCAGAGGGCAAATGTGAGTTTGCCAGCAGCAGGCAGTGGTGGTGGTGAGGGGCAAGCACTGCAAAGGGAAAGGCTGACAGCATCCTGGTGTGAGCACCTTGGAAGGGGTAGATGGAAACTGCCTGAAGCAGGCTGGAAAGGCAGTAAGGGAGATAAGACCTTCCCAAGAAAAACTCAGTGCAATGCTCCCGGCATTGGATTGAGCTTTGCTTCCCCAATCCAGGCCAAATCTGGCCAGGGGGAGATGTCAGCACTAGTGTTCATCCCAAGGAACACCAGGATCGGGCAGTCCCAGGGCCTGGCTCAGAGCAGGTTTCTTGCAGGAGGGTAGGAACAGGGTGGTGGAGCAGAAATTATGCTCCTCTGGCTTGTTTAATTCAGCATTAATGGCTTCTCTCCCCACTGAGCCACTGATCCTTCCTGAAATCAGTGATGTCCCTGCATAAAGGGCGTTTTTAAGCCTTGAAAACTGCTTGAAGATATGAAGCACAGGGGAAAGAGGTGCCGGGGAGGTCTTCCCTGCTCCTCACTCCTGAGTAATGCTGCAGAGGGTCCCATGGGGCTTTCAGCTTTCCCCACATCTCACCTCTCTCCCAGCGAAACAGCCCTTGAATCTGGCCTGTGTTTAGGAAGGGCCATCCAAAGGGAGCGCTGAAATACGGCCTTTGGGACACACAATCCAATCTGGGAACGTGGGGAGAGGAGGATATTTGATGTTTGGAGAATCGTGATGGTCCCAAAGGGAGTAAAAAGAACTGAAGGATAAAAGAGGGCACGGAAGGCAAAGACAAGGAGAGCAACGAAAACCCATCCAAAAATAAGGACAAAATTGTCCACTTCCGTAGGTTAGTCACAGTGAAAACATCGGGATTTCATAACTTCTTCCAGCTCAAGATAAATACCCAGTTAGGACAGTGAAGGCCCTGGCTGGGTCAGAGCGTGCTGGAGCCAAAGGGGACCCATGGCCCCTCCATCAGCCCTACGGGTGATTTTCCTGGTTTAATGGGGACTGGAACATCACAGGACCAAGGTGCTGGATGAGATTTCCCAAACTGATCCCCCAGCTGAGGCTTCCAGCCTGGACAAGGAGAAGCTGTTATGGGAAAGATGAACTGTGAGTGGAATGGTTTACCCAGGTTTATCGCTTGGTGACCATCGAATGGGGCTCAGCATCAAAGCCCACCAGGTTTTCTGGAGCTTAACCTCAGGGTTTGGTCTAGGGGGATGGATCCACTCTTCTCTCTTGTCTAGTTTAGAGATGGGGAAAGAGGATTTTGCTCTGGGCGAGATGTCCTGGTGAGAGATGGAGGAAAGACCCTGAGAGCTGCGGCTCCACATGGGAAGGGGTAAATGTGGGGAACGTATGGGAGTGATGCTCTGGACATCTGGACTCCCCTGCCAGAGGGGTCCTTGTCCTTCCCACCATCCTGGCAGGGTATGTGACCTGGATGTCCAGCAAATCCAGGAGCACCAGCTGGGGTATAAAAAGATGGGAACTGCAGTGGGTTTGAGGATTGGGAGCGTGTTTTTCTCAGCACCACCACTCAATGCCATGGTACCCCTGGAGAAAGGGCTCTTACCAGCAAGGTTTCCATATACAAAGCTGAAGCAGAAGGAGTGTGTCATTTCACCCAGAAAGGCTCCACAGACACAGTTTACCAAGATACAGAACCCGGTGGGCAGGAGAGATCCCTCCCTATGCCTTAAACACGGGCTTTTAGGAGGTGGACAGGATGACCCGGATTATTCCCATGAGGGACAGCAATTATTGTCCCTCTTGGCAGGCTCGGCAGAGCGGCCAGGGCCGGATGAGCAGGCAGAATGAGACACTGGTTTATCCCCAGTGACCGCTGAGCTTTGGTCCTCTGCCTTTTGCTGAGGGATTTCAGGGAATTCAGGCTGTTGTCCCACCACGGACCTGTCCATAGCGCACAACCGGAGGCAGAATCGCGCCGCACGCAGCCCCGGTGCTGTTTTCTGAAGAGGAGGATGAAAACTGGGAGCTTCCCAACCGCTTGACTTGTGAACTTTGGGTAAGAAGAGAAGCCGTTCCAGAGGTGAGCTCATTTCTAACCCCGGGAAATGACTTCATGGACGCTGGTATTTACTCACAAAAACATCGCATGTCAGATGTCCCTGACTAGACTTTCTGTTTCGAGTCCAGTATGAGACAAGAATTTCCTTGGATGAGCTGCTCCTGGGACAATTCAAGGTTTGGAGGAGGAGAAGAATTGGAGGGGGAATAAGAAAATAAAAATCAGCATTAAAACTCTGAAATCATGAGTTTTTTCTGAGCAAAGGGGAATTGTTGGGCAGCCAGCCCAGCACAAACACCCAAGGGTGCTGGGGGTGAGGGCGCAGGTGATGGGTGCTGCAATAGGATGGTTCTCCTGGAACAAGAGCAATCATTCCCCCCCCATAACACTCAGCAGCAGGAGTTCCTCTCAGAAGTGAAATACAAGTTTTTCTCTCTTTTGTGAAGCCAAGACCCTGGTGGTGGTTTAGGAGCACAAACAGCAGCAGGTTCCTTGCCACGTGTTTGCACTCGGCTAATGGAAATCACATCCCGTGCCACTTTCCCTGCATGAGATCCCCGTTTATACAGGATATCCGATGGAAAAACACAGCACTTGCCTTCTCTTCAAGGTCTGCTCGTGTAAAAAATTGCTACTGGGGCTGTAGTACCCGTTGAGGCTTTCTAGTTTCTGTTTTCTTCAGCATCTCAGGATGATCCATATGGATTTGGGGAGAAAAATCCTGTTTGGGGACGCCTGGAGATGCTCTGGCTCCCCATGACCCAGCGCTGGGCTGCAGCTCCAGGGATGTACTGGGGCAGCATCCCAAAAGGAGGGGATTTTGGGAAGAGCCAAGCTGGGGTGTATGGAAACAAGCCCTGTCTGCCAGCGCTGTTTCCTAATCCTGGGGACCAAAACCCTCTGATTATTAAACCAGTGTTCAGAGCTTCAGCTGAAGGCTGCTGAGCAGACAGCATCCAAGCTGACCTTTGAGGAGATGAGGGAAAACACAAGGGGGTTACTGTGCAAACACCGGAGGAAAAGAGTCATTTTCATGAGGAACCCCACCCTTAAATAAGACTTATTGCTAACGCATGCCCAGAACATCTCTGTGTGATGGCATGTTAAAAACATCCTCTCTGAACAGGGACCAAAGGCTTTGTTGTGGCGTGAGTGAGGCTTACGGTCCCTCAGAAAAATCCTGTCCCTCTCTTACATCATACAGTCGGGGATGGAGAGGACATTTCTAGACAAAAAGGCAGGCAGCCAGGAAGGAGGACAAACAGGGAATACATTCCTGACTCACTATTCAATTGCTTTCGTGCAGGTGCAAAGAGCTAAATGAAAGGGAAAAGAAGGATGAGCATGTAGGGCCGATTTAATCTCAGCTTTCAGCAGGGGCCTAATGCCAGGAGGAGGTGGCTGCTGGAACAAACAGGCTTCCACACAGCTTCTTGGTGGGTTTTGTGCCTTTTCTCCCCCCAGGGACCAGGCTTTCCTGCGGTGCTGGGGGGCGATGCCCCTAGCAGGTAAGGAGGTGATGGGTCCCCTTGCACGTGGCAGGGGTGACTGGTGCTCACTGGGTGCACTGGGTCCTGCAACTTGAATACATGAATCGCCCTCTGAGGCTGTGAGCAGAGAGTTTCCAGCTTGATCTGTTTCGGTTGAGTGCAGAAGTGATGGGGGGTTAAGGGACTCCGATGGATGGCGGTGCCCCTCCTGGGTCTCAAGAGCTGGTCCCTCTCCCACACAATCTGACTCTTAAACCCACAAAGGGGGAAAGTTCTCCTGTTCTGCTTGTGCCCAGGAGCACTGCTGCTAGCAGAGCAGCCTCAGAGATGGTGCAACCCCCGTGAGACCGCAGGCATCTCCTCCCAGGGATAAATGGGAAGAGGATTAACATCCAAAACCCTCCTATCCCAGAAAGGGAGCCTCCTCTTTTCAGTGAACAGCATAGAGCCACCACCTCCAGCCTGGGACCTGCAGTCCCCGTGCACACCGTGTGCTTCATAATTTAATAGATCAGGAGATGTGAAGGTCTATTTGCACTTAATTGAAGTCCCTGTGATGCCCCTGGGAGAGTGTTCGCTGGTGCCGGCCACAGCAGGGCTTGGGGCTGGTCCTCTGTCCTCCCCATAGCTCATTGACTCTTGCTGGCCAGAGGAGCAGGATGTCCTCAATTTCTTTCCCTGCCCTTGCATTGCACATCATATTTATTAAGCTTCTGTGAGCTCTTTTGTCCCTCCTGGGGTTTCACATTGAGCTCTCACTTCATTATGCTGAAAGAAATAAAGAAAGAGCAAGGTGGGAATAGATAGAGCCCAGAAAAGAGACGTACATTCATTAAAATGGGAAAACGACCCAAGTTTCCTCTTGTTAATTCCCTCCTTAGAGCATTTCCAGTTCAAGCACATTCCCGTGTTCATCCGTGATGCTTCTGTGGACCTGTGTGGTCCAGGAGCATCGCTGTGGCACGTGTGTGCCTGTGTGTGCTGTGAGTCTCCTGGTTGTCTGAGCAACGGGATATTCATCACTAACTCCAGGGATAATTAACTCATTTCCCTGTATTTATAGAAAACTGATGCAGGGAGTGTTGGCACTCATCCCTTGTGGGGCCACATTTGGCCAATGCATCTTGAATTCTGGCCGTTCCTTGCAGTACAGCAGCTTTGTCATCACACTGCTGCCTGCTCATTAAGCCTGAAACCAAGCAGCAACTTAAGCCTGCAAGGGCAGGGGTGAAACATCACCATCTGCCTGCCCCGGGCTGCCCATGGGTGCCCACCTCCTGGTTTGCCAGCACAGGAGATATTTGCATTGGTGTTGCCATCTCCAGATGCCTGCGTTCGCCTGTGCTAAAATCACCGTCGCTCCTGGCTCGCAAGGGGAGATTTTGCTGCTTTAAGGGGTTTGTTGCAGGGCTGTGATGCAAAGACGCACTGGAGCATCCTGACTCGGCACCGCAGTGGAGGGAGACCCGTGGGGAAGGACAACGAGCCTCTTCTCTCGGCGTCAGGGCATGTGCATGCCAGGTACGTTCCCATCAGCTGGGACTAATGCAGACCAGGACACGTATTTCCCCTTGTTTCTTCCAGAGAGCCTGCAAGCAGCTTGGTACTTTTAAACTGCTTCTTTGTGCTGCTTGCTTGTTGGATCAGTGTGCGGGGAGGGAGGGGGATGAGGGCAGCACTGGGGCTTGGGGTGCTGCTTGTGGGGCTGGAAGAAGGCAGCTTGCTGCAAGGTATTGGCACCTCCATCCTGCAGAGCTGCGGACACAGATTTGATCTCTGCTGCTCGTGTTATTTGTTTAAAGGTAGGGAATGCAGAAAGTGCTTAAAACAGTAAGAGCCATACCCTGCCTGCGGCTGGGACTGTTAACAGCTCATGCCCCTGAGAGTTGGAAGTATTTGCCCTTGAAACATTGTTGTCCCCATGCTGTTGTGCTTGGGCAAAAAGAGCACCAAAATCAAGCCATGGGGGACCACCACGCTGCTCATTCCCCCCAGACACCCCCCATGTGGATGCTTTTTTACCTTCACCTCCTCTTCCTGCTTCACCTCCCAAAGGCAAAGGGACCTCAGGAGGTGCTGAGCTGGTGATGCTCGGGTTGTGGTAAGGTCCAGGCTTCTAAATGCCACCATGATCTCCTGAGAGCCAAACAGTGTGGGATCCCCCTTCTCACCTCCTGGCCGCCCCCAGTTGCTCCCACCCATGGCCCCAGATGTGGTGCTGGAGATACAGGCAGACCATTGAGGTTTAACACACTGATGGAGGGTGTCATGGGGCCTCTAAAAAAGCTGATCCCTGCTTGCAAAGCCCCTCTGGAAGAGCAAGTCCTCGAACTGGCTGCCCCTGCACAAGCTCAGCCAGCTCCAGTGTGACCCATTCCAGGCTGGGTGCTGGTGGGCAGCAGCTCATCCCTTAATTCTGGCCACCGGTCCCACTTCCCAGCTGCTCACCCGCCTCGCAAAGAGCTAAAAATACACTCCTGTGTGAGCAATCGCTATAGCTACGGCAGGGGTTAGCCAAGGAGGGCAGCCAGGCACTGTCACCACGACTGGGAGATGCGGTGGCTCGGCAAAACAGGCAACACAGAGGGAACAGACTGGGGCTGGGAGGTCACTGCTGGTGCCTCCAGGGCAGATCCCACCATCTCTCCTTATACTGAAGCTGCAGCACACCACACAGCCCCTAAGTTCATGTTGCTGCTTCTGTTTCGGCAGGGGATGAGTGACGAGCAGCTCCCCACATCTCCCCATCTCCCCATCACAGAGGAGGATGCCAACGTCTCATCCTCCGTCTGCCCTGAGCGCTGGGTCGAGCCCCGGTTCACGCAGGCGGCGAGGGTGCGGGTGATCATCACGGTCATCTTCTTCCTGCTGGCGGCGGGCAGCAACGCGGCGGTGCTGGGCAGCCTGCTGAGGAAGAGGAGGAAATCCCACGTGCGGCCATTGATCCTCAGCCTGGCGCTGGCTGACCTGCTGGTGACGGTGGCCGTGATGCCCCTGGATGCGGTGTGGAACGTGACGGTGCAGTGGTATGGGGGGGACCTCTCCTGCAAGCTCCTCAACTTCCTCAAGCTCTTTGCCATGTACGCGGCCGCGCTGGTGCTGGTGGTCATCAGCCTGGACCGGCACGCAGCCGTCCTCCATCCCTTCTCCCGCGCTCGCCGCCGCAATGGGCTGCTGCTCCGTGCTGCCTGGGCTGGCAGCGTGCTCCTGGCTTCACCCCAGGTAGGGATCCGTCCTCTCCCCATGCGGTTTGCCCAAGCTAGGTGGGTTTGGAGGAGAGCTTCCCCATCTGGACCGCCCCAGCAAGTCTGTTCCAATCCATTGGTTCCACCACCACCAGATTGGCTTTGTAGAATGAATTTACTGCGTTGGGTGCTCAGCGCTGCTTTGCACCTTCCTTATAGCACCCATTACAAATCAGCATATTGCACGTTGGAGCAAACCAAGACAAACCTGAGCGGCTTTTGACCATAATAACATTGGGTATGGCCAGAAAATGGGATTTCCGAGCCACCAGATCCCCCCCATCCTGGCCATGCCATGAGTTAGGTGCCCAGAGCACCTCTCCCAGCCCAACAGCAGCGGGGAGGTGCTGTCCCTGCTCATCCGGAGCATCTGCAGGATGTGGTGTGCTGCTCCAAAGGCTCTCTCAGTTAATATTTGTTTCTCCATTTCAGCTTTTCCTCTTCCACCTGCAGACAGCCCCAGGAGGGAACTTCACCCAGTGCGTTACCCACGGGAGCTTCCGAGCGCACTGGGAGGAAACTGTGTACAACATGTTCACCTTCACCACCCTCTACATCACCCCCCTGAGCGTCATGATCGTTTGTTACACCCGGATCGTTTGGGAGGTCAGCAAGCAGCTAAAGATCAATAAAGGTAAGCAGGTCCCAGCCCTTTGGTGTCCACCGTGACTCCATGAGTGAGCCTGCTCCAGCCTGGAGCACTGTTGGGTCTGTCCCACCACCCTTTGAACCCCAACACAAACTTCTTGTCCCGCACTCCTTGATGTCTTCTGATGGGCCCCAGACCGGAGCAGGAGATGGTGTCCCTTCTCTGGCAGAAACGCAGCCATGGATGGTTATGTTCTCCTGGTTTTGTCCCATCTCCCGCTATCCTTTTGGCTCTCCCTGGCAGGTTTGATAAGACATCAAAGTGACCACATCTCCAAGGCACGCATGAAGACTCTCAAGATGACCATAGTGATTGTTGCCACCTTCATCATCTGCTGGACCCCCTATTACCTCCTGGGCTTGTGGTACTGGTTCCAGCCAGCCATGATCCAGAAGATGCCGGAGTACGTCAACCACAGCTTCTTCCTCTTTGGCTTGCTGCACACCTGCACCGACCCTGTCATCTATGGACTGTACACCCCATCCTTTCGGGAGGATGTGCAGCTGTGTCTCAGGGGCATTGAAACAGCCATTACCAGGCACGAGAGACACAAACCTGTCTCAGTCTCAGAGAAGAACACCAAGGATGGTGCAGTAAATGGTGGGGTGGCATCAGGATGCTCCAATGGGACAACTGTTAACACGGCCTGCTGAAGGAGATGGGATGCACAGCTTTGGAGGCTGCTTTGTCCCATAAGATCATTCTGAAGACTCCTATGGCAATTTGCCACCCAGATTTGGTGGGTGAGGGCCTGTGGCCAGAAGTGGGAAAGGTACTCAGGGTGACAAACATTTGGGGTACTTACGGACATTATTCCATGTTCTGGCAGCCCTGTGACAACCGAAAACCATCATTTTTTGCACCCTACGCATGCCCTGGCCCTGATTCTGGGATCAAGCATCCACCACACTTCAAGCATCAACCCCTGGGAGGAGCACAGCACTAAGTGGTGTCACCCTGAGCGGCTGCGGAGGAGCAATCTCAGGGTTTTACTCCATTTTCTGCCCCATAGAAAAAGCTCTCTGTAACTCTCGGCTCTCCTGGCTCGGAGCCTGCCTGGCTCTCCCATGACTGTGTGTCAAGCCCTGGGAAGGATCTAGATCTTTGGGGAGTGATTTGTGCCAGGGCATTAGTCCCCCTGGACATGGTGGGAAGGGAGGAGATGCTGTGGGAATGGAGGGACTCAAATGAGAGGGGTATGATCCCATGGTGGGATCATATGGAATGGGATGGAGTTTCTTCTCTCTTTTGGAGTCAGCCAGAAGGGACGACAGCCCCTACTGCCTTGTTGTGGCATGGAGGGGGATGTGCAAACACATCGTTACACAGCAGCTCCCTGGAACACAGGGTTGAACAGATTATATGGGGTAACCAGAGAGCAAGAACCGGACTCAGTGCTGCCCAAGACACGAGCTGGAAGCTCACAGACCATGTGTGGGCTAACCCCATTCTTGCTTTGCCTTAAGAGCTTGTCCCAGGTCCAGCCCCTGCAGGTGATACCTGGGATGTGTGAACGAGGCAGGTGATGGGGTGGAGGGACCACCCCACCTGTAGTGGGTGCTGATGGTCTTTGGCTGCACCATGAGGTCAAGGGAGGCTGCTGTAGGGACCAGTGGGGCTGTGGTGAGTAAATGGATGTTCTGTTTCTCATTCCTATGCCAGAAGTTGCTTGTGAAGGTTGGGGCCTCTTCTCTGGGTGTGGGTTGAAGAGATGGGTTTATTCAGCTGTGTTGCTGCTTTCCATATAATTAGGGATAATGGATCATTTCTTTGTTCATTCTCCGCTGATTGTTATTAAATGTGGGGGTTTCTTTGGTTTTGAAGAGTAATTTACTTTTGAGACACGTGGGATTGTTGATTTTCTTTGGGTTTGTGAACGCTTTGGGCAGCTCAGGATCTCTGGATTTATAGGAGATGCATTCCTGGGTGTTTTTGTGACTAATGCAGCTATGAATGAGCATCTGGACTTTATCAGGATGAAAGAGCCTTGTTTTAGAATAACAAGTCTGGACTCTCTGTGGTTGCACATGTGGGGAAGCCGGGAGGTGTCTCCCCAAAGAAGCAAATCCCCTTTGGACACCCAGGGGGCTTTCTTGACCCTGTCTCCAAGAGGGGAGGGATCCTCATCGGTCGGAAAGGGTCTGCACTGTCTCCCAGTGCCCCAGCTCACAGCTGATTACAATTGGAGGGGTGGCAAGCAGTCCTTGCAGGTTGGCTGAGGCAAAGAGGACATGGAAAGCCACAGTGCTCAGGGTGATGCCAAGCTGTACCCTGGTGTTGAGCACTTGGCTTTCCCCATGCAAACTGTGATTTATGCTAAACATGCTGCCCAAATTGAGAGCAAAGATCAGTTAGGGCTGCAGGAGCCAAGGCTGGCTGGTGGGGATTAGTGTGAGCCCTTTAGGTAGCATCCAAGCTCCAATGAGATGTGTAATCACAGTTTGGCTTTCCTGGGCTTGTTCCACTCAAGGTTAATTACTCAACATTAACGGGGCTCTTGCTGCCAGCTTGGCTTGACCAGTGCAAGAAGGAGTTTCCTGTAAGGTGATGGGAATGGCCTGTGGTAGTGGAAGCTAATTTATCCATCAGACACTCACTTGGTCTCTCTGTTTGTATTAGTGGTGATTGCTAATGGGAGGCCGGCCTTGAAGGTGTGTTTGTTTTCTGGCAAGCCTCAAATAAGCAGGAAAGCGTCTTTAATCTCCTGAAAACATTCTTCATCTGCTTCCTGTTGAGTGGGAGAGAACAGGTCCAGCATTGCTCACACACTTGAGGCCGCTTATCAACTCTTGCCCACATGCAGGATTGCTCAGAGACTTTCTCTGAAGAGCAAGAAGCATTCTTTTTCCTTGTGGGAAAGCTTTATACCCCATGGGTACAGTGGGAGGGCAGAAGCAGGTTTGGCTTTAGGTTGAAGAGCAGGAAAATCAGGGCGCTGAACCTCGGTCCTTGAGGAAGCACTGCGCATCCCTCAGGATGCTTGCGGGCACTTCAGCGCTCCTCCTTCTGCCCACCTCTTTATACTTTCCCTCCCATTGCTGGTGCTCAAGGGAAGTTCTGGTGCTCTGGGAAGCCCAAGGCTGTGGGCAGGGTGCCCACAGTGACAGCTTTCAGGCGAGAAGGCAAATGTCACCAGAACTGGTGACAAGCAGGGAGGCCGATGTTGGAGCAGCGTCTTCCCGGGGAAGCCAGGGCCGATGCTTTCTGGGTCACTGGGGTCTGACCGGGGTCTCGGTCCTGCCAGAGTCGGTCCAAAGCCCAGGCCTGGCTTAAAAGTCCCCATGTTTCTGATTGTGCACCTCTTAAATCTGTTCGTACTTAAGAGAGGAAAAGGTTTTTGCATCACTTTATGAGGAGTATGAAACCCGGAGCCTCGCTCCTCCCTGCCCCGGGGCTGGTCCTGATTCGGCAGTGGATCTGTCTCTGCCTCAAGCCCCTGGTCTCCAGCAGCACCTCCCCTCCTCAGTTGGCTGCTGGGAGGGAAGACTGAGATGAGCTCTTAGGTACCTAAGAAGAAAAGGTTTTTGCATCACTTTATGAGGGTGCTGAGGCGCTGGCACAGGGTGCCCAGAGAAGCTGTGGCTGCCCCATCCCTGGCAGTGTTCAAGGCCAGGTTGGACACAGGGGCTTGGAGCAACTGCTCCAGTGGAAGGTGCTGGACCTGGATGGGCTTTAAGGTCCTCTCCAACCCAAACCATTCTATGACCTCCCCGTCTATATATACACACATACATATATAGAGCTAGATACACAAAATTACTTTTATTTTTATATATAATATCTATTACCCCTTACTGGAGGAAAAATCTTTCACTTCCCCCAGGTCTGCCCATTCCTCCCCAGGAAACAGCAGTCATCACACTTGCAGTTCCAGCAGGACCACATTTGTCTGACTTGGTAACAGTTCCTTAACACTCACCACAGTAACATAACCAACATATTAATAAGCACAGGTAGCTCCATAGTTTACAACTTCTCGACCTCACCCTGGGCTGCCCACTTCAGCCACAGCGGTCCTTTGTTTGGGGGGAAGATCTGATTAATTCCCTGTTAGCATTTTGATAGCACTGTGCGTGTTCAAAGAGCCACGCAAGTGGCTTAAAAGGTTAACGGGAACCTTGGGTTAATTCATAATATTGCTGGTTACTCAGCACAATACTCACATTAATTCGGCTGGCTGCGTCTCGCCACGTTGGGAAACACATGCTGGAACCAGCAGGGAGCACAGAAAACAAGCGTGGGAGCAGGGTGTTAAGTTTTCTGTTGGCCTGCTAAGGTAAAATCTGAGCACCTCAAATGTGTTCATTTTCCCATTGCTTTTGGGGACAGTGCTACCCAGCTCCGCAGAGGTAGAGGTGAAGGATGGAGGAGGCTGTGCCCAGCATCCCTGCAGGCCTGGGAGTGTAAGGGATGGGGCTCTGAGCGCTCTGAGAGGCACTCAAGACACGTCCATCAGGACTCGGCCCCTGCCTGCAGCCACCTCTTTCTCCTGGGTCTGTTCAAACTTCCAAGCAGGAAAAAGCTGCTTTTTCACTTTGATACCTGCTGATTTAATTGCAGTGCTTCACTGAGTGTGGCTGCCGTGAGACCCCCTGCAATACTTTTCTCTTTTGGGGATATAGCCTGGAGCAGCGGGTGCAGAAGATCAGCTTGGGAATCAGCTGCCTCCACTTGGGAGGAGGACTCAGCAGAGTGCCTTAAAGCCAGGCAGACATTAGGAGATAGTGCTGGAGGGCTGCCATGCATCCATTCCTCTTGCTTACTCTTGGGAAACCTTCCTATGCAAAAAAATCCAAGGAAAAGAGCCTCAAAACCTGTCTGTCTTCTTCCCCATCTGTTCCTTTTGCTTGACTCACAGATTCCCAGGTTTGGGCCTTTCCCTGCAGTGCAAACAGCCATCCTGCAACTGGCTGCATCACCTCCTCCCTTTCCAAACAGCCCCCAATAGCCCATCTGTTCCAAAAGATGTTTCTTTCCAGATATACGAAGCTTTTAACAACACAATACCTTTTAGACAGCATCCAGGTTTTCTAGCTAGCACATTACCTACCCTAAACTAAGACATATATAGTACGACATTATATATAACATGCTGAGGTGGACCAAAAATAGGCAAATATTCCCAAGAGCCCCATGCATGTCTCAAATCCCAAGCTCCTGCATTCAAATATCAAGGAACAAACGACTATAAAGTAGTTGAATCTGTTGTGCAATAGTTTATGTATATGGTTTTAATTGTAAATCAGCACTATAATTAGCATGTACATTTCTTGAGCTGTGGCAGTGGGATGTGCTTTAACAGTGAGCGATACGAACGGACTCTAAAAGGCAATGGAATAATAATGTTCTTGTTTTGCAAGCTGTATGGTGACTAAACACACTTGTTCTGGCTGCAAAATGAACTGGAATGAATGCTTCTGGCTACATCCACCCCAAGAAGAGGGGTTGCTGTAGATGAACTTGAGTTAGAAAACCTGATTACCAGGTCAGTATTTCTGGCAATTGGGTACCAGAAGATCAGAGAAAGATTTTCTTTGCAATATTTAATGGGTAAGAAGGTAGTCATTGCTGGAAATATGTGATGAGATCCACTGTGCAATGAAATTCTGTGGTATCAAGTCTGCTACTAAATCTGGACCATTAGCTTGGACTGTGGCCCACACCTAGTTTTTCTTTACCTGGAATCTTTAGGTTCTTCATCGGGTTTATCCCATGCCCAGTCCCTAATAGAGCACAGTCCTTTGCTCCTTTTTCAGTTTCAAGTAGTTGTAGGCTGCTTTTCTGCATGAAGTGAACTGCGCTACAAATGGTAACAGACATAAATATGATCGTACCAGTTCTGCTGCCATTTTACCCCATTTCTTACAAGTGTTTTGGGAAGTAGCTGGCACGTTACTGGTCCCTTTGTTCATATGGGGAGACTGAATATGATTCAGTACAGGCAAAAACGTTGAACAGATCCCAAAACCCAGGCAGCCCCAAGCCCAAGAAGCCTCTCAGGTGGCAGCCTAAGTGGAACCCTTCACCCTCCCCCTTTTTGATGCAGAAAGTCCAAGCAGAAAGCAGTTTGACAGGAATAATCCTTATTCAGTACTGATGCAGTAGCACCTGAGTTTGTCTTATGTGCACAGTAACCAAGGACAACGTATTATGGCAGAGAGCACAAAGATTTGTGTTGGTTTTGGCTGGGATAGAGTTTATTTTCTTCACAGTAGCTTGTGTGGGGCTAAGTTTTGGACTGTGCTTAGCTGCTGGCTGGTGTTAAACCACAACAATGTTCTATGGGGAGGAGGGAAAAACCACACTAGAAACCATCCAACTTCTTCCATTTTGGTGGTGGTTTTATTTCTTCTGCTTTGTTACAATCATTTTTGCTCTGATATAAAAAATCCTGGCCAGAGCCAAAGTTTAACAGTGATCCCATCTGCACTGATACATGCTAAACATCACTAAATTCAGTTTCTGCAAACAAACTGGTCAGACTCTCTACAGTTGCTTTGCTTGACATACAGGAAAATCCTCCTCCCATGCTTGTGCAAACACCCCTCCGTTTGACAGAAACCAGTTCCACTTGAGTGTTTCCATGCTTAGTTTTCATTAATTTTAAATCACTTTCTTCCCATGGACCTTTAATAACTGGTTCATGCTAGGCTGCACCACTGTGATCCTTTTCAGCTGGACTGGGCATCCTCATGAATCACAGGAACACAGTAATAAGAATAAACAGAAAGGTGCCATGAGGAGAATATACTGGTTGCAGAACTGGAAAGCTCCAGGCACCTGTATTTCCAGAGCTCTGGAACAGAGGCAGTGCATTGCAGATCAGCTATTATTAAGGCACGTGGTGAGAAGAACAGTTTATCACCTCGGGCAATTCATCTCTCCGAGTGAAACATTCTGTGCCAGTAGTAGATGAAGGTTGGCGAGTTGCTGGCCCCTATCACTATGAGCAGCAGTAGGTACAGCACCATCATTATGGCAAAACAGTGGGTGTGAAACCAGGAAGATTGATTAGAAGGCCTGGAAAGGGAGAAGAGTGGGAATTCTGTCAGAGATGCACAAATACCCTGGCAAAGAGGATCTTAGCTTTTGCTATTTGAAATGGTTACGCTAGTGCAATAAAAGCAGAAAGCTGTTCCACAGACCCTGGAACTGACAAAGCCTGATTCCTCATCCCTTTTCCCCACGTCTCCATGCATAATCCTGGTCTTTCTCCTCATGTTCACACCCTCCTCTGTGGTTTGGAGCTGACTGCCTGGCCTGTAAACACATGTTGATTAGCTGGGTGAATGCTGCCACTTAGGATAGATAAGGGCAGAGTTAAATCTGCCCTCGTTTGAGCTGCACTCATCGGAGTTTCACTCTTGGTATCCTGCCATAAACAGTATCAGAGCTCTCACAAAACCCAAGTGCTTACAGCTCTGGTGAAAAAGCACATTTAGCTGAGCCTGAGGGTATCAAAGAGCGAGACAGAGGCAATGTGATGGTGTAAGCCTTATTTCCAAAGGGAGCAGGCTGTAAACAAATCCTGGCAGTGCAGTGAATCTTTCTCGCTTGTTTCCTGTTGTGTTTCAAAACTGACATGTGTTTATGTGGCTGTTATAGCATGCTCATCACTCCAGATAGCTCAGCTCTTACCTCCTGCGCTGCTTCTGTGAATATACTAGCAAGTATTTAACTCGTAAAAGCTCATTGTTTGTGACAACGAAGTACTTCTGTGGTACATCACCCCCTTCGCTGTTTCTCACTCTTGCTCTTTTTCTGTCTATTTCTTCTGAATCTGAATGGGAAAAGAAGAGGTCTTTGGGGGAAACAGAAAAGCAAAACCAGATACACAACCAACTCCCCCTCGCCTACACAAGAATGGGAATGAGATAACCAAAGACCCACTCTTGGAATTCCCCTGAATCCCTTAGCATCCAAGAATAGACTGAGAAGTTTGTTTGAGGCTATACCACTCCTAGTCATCCTTGGTATGGATGGCATTATGGCCAGGCCAGGGTGGTGAGGGGCCAGGTCTCCCACCCACAGGATGCTTGAGGAGCTGCTAATGTTATCAGGGAAAGAAAAACAACATGGAAGGAGGGACTGAGCTCTGCAAGCAGGAAATGGTCAAAGAAGGACAATTTGAGCAGAGGCTTCCTAGATACCAAACAAAGCTCATTACTGACACATTCGTGATGCTTCTGTTCCAACAGCAATTAGGCATTATGGACCATTCTTTTATCATTCTACTGAAATTAGGGAAGACAACTGATGCCACCAAAATATTTCCTACCCTTTAAATATACTATTTTAAGAGAAGCTTCACAGATAGTGAGGCTGTTGCATGGCTGCTGAGGGGTCCATTGGAAGATTGGGCAGGCCAGGTTGGATGGGGCTTTGAGGGAACTGGTCTAGTGAAAGGTGTCCTTGCCTGTGGCAGCAAGGTTGGTTCTAAATGATTTTTAAAGTCCCTTCCAACCCAAATTGTTCTGCGATTCTGCTGAAGGGTCTCCATGCTCCATACACTGCACAGTATATACAACAGCATACACGGACAAAGCTGAAATAGACAGGCCCAGTACGAGATGAACTACACACAGTTACTTCTGCAATAGACTCACCTTTCTTTTTCACCTGACACTTGACATCTGGGTGGTCAATGATCTCACAAACAGCCACGCAGCTAAGGACAGAGCCCAGTGCACTTTGCTGCCAACCAAGGCCATGAGGGCTATAAAGCAGAGCCAGGCTCAGGTCACTGGTGAGATAGGTGCCTTCACCAAACAAAGATGTCTGAAATGGAGCAGAAATAGCATCATAAAATCCTGCAGAGCAACATAGGAGCGTTCTTGACTCTCAGACTGGCACTTCTGTTTCTGAAGGTATTTGAGAAAGGCTTTTCTGCCCCGTGCTGGGCCTGGTCCATGCACTGCTGTTGTCCTGGCACAGTTTCCTTGGGGTGGGGCAGCTGCCCTCTCCCATCTCTCAACCTAGCTGCTTGGCACAGCCCTTGGTGTGGACAGATTCATGCTTTCCCGGATTCGGATTTAGTCTGCCAACCTAAGTGGTTTATATCAACATGACTGCACCGCCATTAGAGGCATTGCATTGATTTATTGAGACTGCCATCACTCAAATAGTCCAGCCCCCACAAACAAGGCAAGGCTTTACTTGCATTTAAATCCATGCTTTACTAGAAAAGAGAGAAGTACTTTTCAACTGTGAATTCCTTTCAAATAGAACTGTTTTAATAACTCTGAATCGGCAGATTTGCCACATTAGCTAAAACTATTAATCCAGTAAATCCACTGTACCTGATGAACCAATACTCATAAAGAACATGGGAGAAAAACATAGTCCAGGTTGACGGGAAGGTTAAGCAGCTGCTGTGTCAAAGCTGCTTTACAGATGACACACAAAGCCAGGAGTCTCAACCACCTTCCCATTGAAATCAGAAGAGGTGCAAATTCTATGGGATGTTTCCCTTAACTGAGCCATTTAAAGCAGGCTCCCCTCACAAGTAACACCTAAAACTTGATGATTTAAACTTGAGGCCAGGCAAGCAGATAGAATCTCTATGTTGCCTGGGCCACCACCCTCCTCCCTGTGCACAGGCACTTTCCAGCTGCAGGCAGCCACACAGGCCAGTATTTCATTGGCATTACAGTTCCTTACAAAGAAGCAAAGGACAGCTGTGATTTGTCACGCTGGAGAAAACAGTTTTGTGCCACTTCCAGTCTTTCATCAGCACATTTCATACCCCTAAGAAAATCTGGGCCTATTTTTAAGAAGTGCCAATAGCAGCAAGTCACCGAGAGCAGATGGTGCTCTCCAGTATGAGGAGCCTCACCCTGTTCAAGTGGCAGTGCAGGCCGTTGTGCAGGATGGAATGGAAGTTCTCCAGGCGGCTCCCATGGAAGGCATAGATGAGGTCCCGCTCTCCCTTGGTCTCAGTAAACTTGGTATTGGTTTGATCACAATACACGATCTCAAAGAGGTAGTCGGGAGCAGGAACCGCAGCCCCAGACATCCCTGTGAGTTCTTGGATCTTCTCGTACTTAAAAAGGGGAAGGAATGGAAGTGTTGGTTGATGGGGTTAGATTACTCACCTGGCTTTTTGCTTACTGCCCCTTACTCTTTCCTATGGCTTTATGTATTTTAATTATGCTGTGTTAGAACTTAACACTGCCAAAATTAAGGAGTAAGCAGACAGCAAAAATTCCAATAGTTTCTTTCTATCAAAGCCAAATCCTAATTCTTTCCAGAAGAAACACAAACTGAATTATGAATTAACTGATGAGGACAGTGTCACAATTCTACTTTGGCTACTAAGATGATATATTCATCAGCTGATCTTGGAAGAGGGGAAAGAAGTGAAAACAGAAGACATCTTCATCTTGCTACTAATCTCTACAACTATTTTGATCCCTGCTACAGAAGTACCTCAGTGGCTCTCATTTTTGGGGCAGCAAGCAGAAGTACAGAGTTGTCTTTCGTAGTGAGAGGCAGGACCTAGCTCTGTGACACCCGACCTGAAGTATCTTGGTCTAGAACATGCATGTACATGCTACGTTAATGCAAGCAACTGACTACAGTCGCTGCCCATCATCAACTACTGACAGTGATAACTGCTTCTTCCAACCAGTGCTCCTGAAAACTTCATTTAAAACCCAAACCAAACGGCTCTGTCTATATGCAGAACAAAGCTGCACTCATGTAGAGCTGTGAAGCTCTCACAGGAACTAACCACTAACTTCTGGCAGGAGGAAATACTCTCTGATGTGCAAGCTTGCCTTAAAAGACAAACTCTTATCAAGACTCCCAGAGTTCAGAACTCACCTCCTGTTTCTTAGTACTCTGTATCATGAAGACCTTAGATGATAAAATCCAACTGAACAAATCCCAGGTCCTTTTCTCTGTGTTTGGCACAGACTCCAGAAGTTCTTTCAGGCTTGGAAGAGCCTTGGTATCTGCAAGCTAAGAAGACAGGCATTTAGCAAAAGCTCCTTTTCATTATGACTAAACAGAGACCTCTAGTGAAAACAAAACAATATTTCACCCTAATAGGTTGTAAACTGAACCCCAATCTGTGGATACAAACATCTGTATCCCGTTTGTGGGAAAGACTGTCACTTGTTTTAGAGGTCATAAATATTTATATTTACAAACAATGTATGTAAGGTACATCCAAGAATAACCAAACTCCTGAAAGGAAACAAGCTGTCACGGTGCAGGATCTGCAGCGGGATGGACGGAGGGAGTGTTCAGGCCATGTAAAATACAAACCCTTGCACGATCAGTGTTAATTTCATGTAGGGAAGCTCTTCTAACGCTTCATATCCCCCAACAAAGGCGGTGGAACTTTCCAAGCGTTGGGTTTATTGCCCAGAGTCCCAAATATACTTTAAACCCTTTGTTCCTTGACCGGAATTATGTGTACGCGCGATGCTCACCTGCGGGCAGCCTCGCCTGCTCCCCCCCCCCCCGCGCCCAGACAACAGCCCGGGCACGCTGGGCCGGCGCTCCCCGCTCCAGGCAGCCCCTTCACATCGCGGTCCGCTCGCTCCAGCGGGGCAGCACCACGGCGCTCCCGGCTCGGGCACGCACCCTCCCGCGGCCACCGGCACTCACCAGCCCCTCGAAGTCCTTGCTCTCGCCATCCGCGTAGCGGCCCGGGAAGGGCCTGAGCGCCGAGTCGCGTTTGTAGCTCTGCAGCGCGGCGGCGAACAGGCTGCAGCGCAGGTCGGCGGCCCGCGGGTCCCTGCCCGCCGCTTCCCTAACGCGGGAGGCCGCCTCGGCGGGGCCATGCCCGGGCGCTGCCATGCCCGGAGGGGCTGCGGAGCCGCCGGTACCGCGGCAGCTCCCGCCCGGGCGGTGTCGCCCCTTCCGCATCGCCGCGGGCC
>JAOEHY010038621.1:0-16467 GCA_025447955.1 Psilopsiagon aurifrons
TGAAAAACTTGGAAAATTAAAATAAATCTGGAAAAATGAAAATACTTTTTTTATTTTTTAAAATAAATTATTAAAATGGTTTAAATGAAAAAAAGAAATTGAAATAAATTCAAATAATAAATATAAATAAAAATAAAGTGGAACCTCTTCCATTTAGATATTAAATAATCCTCCCCAAACACTCCAGCTCCACCTTCCCAAAGTGAGCAGTGGGTTGACCCCCTGCCCCTGGGAGCAGCATGTTCCCTCCGCCCCTCTTGGGGTGCTCGCCGCCCCCTGCCACTGCAGCTGCCATGACCCATCCCCTTCCCCATCTCCCCAAATTGTAAATTTGGGAGAATTTTAGGTTTTCCCCCTTTTTTTTTGTTTCTTTTTCCTTTTTTCCCCTCCCCTTGGTGGCATCCCCCTACATTAGGGGATGTACCCCTGACCCCGCAGCCCCTGGGGAGCCCCTGCTTCCTCCACGCGGCTCAGCTCCTTTTTTTTTTACTCTTTTTTTCTTTTCTTTTTTTTTCTTTTTCTTTTTTCTTTTTTTTTTTTTTTCTTTCCCCTTTTTTTTCCCTTTCCTTTCTCTATTTTTTTTTTTATTTTTTATAGCGTTCCGGCACCGCATCCCAGCACCTTCCGCCAGGCACAGGCAAAACTAACCCTGCTCCTGTCCACCCCAGCAGCCTCCATCCTCCCTCTGACGGACCCCAAAGCGCTTCAGACTCGCATGCGGGCAGAAAAATCACTTTGCTCTTCACTCACTAAAGACAGATTTAAGCCGGGACCTGACGAATTTCGGCCTCCACCAGTGACGGGAGTGAGATGCCGCGGGGAGGGCGGGAGAAGAGCACGGGGGAGCGGGAGGGAATTTGAGCAAAATAAGGAAAAAAGGTGAATTTTGCAAAAAAAAATGAATTTTGGGTTGTTTTCTTTTTGCGTTGGCCACTGTCAAAAAGCCACCCTGGATCCAGTGAAAATCACCCCATCCCACACTCCTGGTGCCTTCCTGGCAGTGCTTGGCATTCCCTGTTTGGGGCTTACCGCTTTCCACAGATTTCTTTTCAACTTTTCAGACGGGGGATGCCAAGGGGTCACAATCCCATTGGGCTCCATCCCCACGCATCCAACCTGATGGCTACCACAGCAGTGACCAGCTCCACCCCCAGCACCCAGAAACCACCTGTAAATGTCTGATTCTTTTTTCATTTTTCCCTATTTTTTTTTTTCCCCCATTTTTGAAAGTGTTTTCCTTGCTTTTTAAAGCCTCCGCGGTTGACTTCTTTGCTCAGCACCACCAACCGTTCGCGCGTCCTCCTCACGTCTCCCCCTTGGCATGCATCGTGTCCCAGTTCCCCTCGCCAAGATGCGGCTTTTCCGTGTCGCTCCTAGGAGAGTCATCGGAGCTGATTGGTTCTCCTGCTGAATTTGCTTCCCCCCTAAAACAAAATAAGACAATAAAAGCATATCCTGGGAATGACTTCACCTGGGTCTCACCCACAGCGCTGCCCTTCACTGTTTGTACAAAACAAATAGAATATAAGAATCCCTATGGAAAAGAAAAAAAAAAATAACCCCAAGATCTTGTTCTTTTTAATTGTTTCATACAAAGATTTCTCCATTAAACTTGTACATAGCAAAAGGATTAATAAATTAGTTTACTGTTTCTACGATACTATTGCGACTGGCGACCGTCAATGCCCGTGGAGGAGGTCCCTGCTGCTCCCCCCCTCTCTCCCAGACATGAGGGGTGCTGGATCACCCTGCTCTACTGTGGAATAATTTGGTTTTAAGGGGAAAAAAGGGAGATTTTGGTACATTTGTGGTATTTGCAAAGTAGGATGGTGGAATCAATTCTTAGGAAAGCGGTGCGACACACACGCCCCTTAACCAAAAATGGGAATGATCGGGGAGTTATTAGGGGTGAAAAAAGAGATTTTAGGGTTTTAGAGAAAGAACTTCTGTCTGGCTCCATCCCACCCATAATCCTTTTCCATAGGGATAATGAGGGCACCTGCACCCACAGCCCCCAATATCCCCAGCCAGACTGGAAATCAGGGGGTTCTGCACTCAGAAGCCCCCAGATTTGGGGAGAGGAGTGACATCACCACAGCCCCCAAGTCACTTCCTCTCTCCACTTTATTTCCCCTTTTCCCCTTCCTCTTTCACCTCCACATGCATTAAAAAAACCCAATAAAATCAAGTTATCAAGGGGGTTTTGTGTTCAAAAGCAACTTCTCAACTCAGCATTGGAAGGCCCTGAGACTCTGCTGAGCCCATCCTGCACATAAACCACACGGGTCTAACACATATCAGGTTCAAAAGTTGCTGGATTTAGGGTATTTGGGGGGAAAAGCCCAACAAAAGAAGGACGCGCAGCACCCGCTGCCGCGGAAGGAGCGGGCACACACTGCTATCTAGTGGCGCCAGGAAGGGTTGTGCCAAGACAATCCTCAGGCTGAGGCTCAGCAGCCGCGGAAAGTGCTGCCGCCACTGGGCTGGGGGAGAGGGGAGCACCCACTGACCCCGGGGGTGACACCGGGGCTGCAAGGACAAGGCAGAGCCAACGAGGCATCAGGCAACTTTTCTTTTTATTTCTTATAAAATATATTTCATATTGCTGCTGTAAAAATTACATTTCACATTTTTATTTTTTTAAACCCCCCCCCCCCCCTTTCTTGTGGGTTTTTTTGTTTTGGCTTTTTTTTTTTACAATAAAAATAATACTCGGAAGACAGCTAAAAAAGCTTCAACATGACAGAAAATTCATTCGACCCAGCACCGTTGCCGCATGGCCAGTGGCACGGCCACAAGGCCAAGTGCCCCTGTGACAGCACCCTGCAGTCCCCACTGATGGCAGCAGTGACAATGTGGTGTCACCCTGCACTGAATACACTCGCTTTGCCAGTCGGGGTCCAACTCCCCCGCAAGCTGTGTATCCCAGCAGGCAGGGGGAGCAGCCTCTGATTACGCCCAATTACGAGGTTCTTATGTACATACATATACACGCTCTGGGAGACAGCCACAGGGATGAAGGAAATCTCTCCACATGGGATTTATGTGTTGTGGTTGGGGCTGAAGAGGAGTGTTCTTGAGATCAACGAGACTCAAGTGTTGGGAGGAAAAGTCCAACAGTTGGGAGGTGGCTGGAAGCGAGTTAAAAAATAAAAGGGAAATAATAAGGGGGAAAAATATTTGTAAAAATACATCTCCAATGCCAACCACCCCGGTGGAGCCTGCTGGCACTCCTGCAAAAATACAAGAAGATTTTTCTGGTTTGAAGTGTAAGAATTCCAAAATACTCCCAAACCAGAAGGGAAAAAAACAAATACCAACCCACGCTGCACCAGTTTCTCCATTAAAAATAAAAACCCAACAGGAAAACGCTGTGAGCATTAGGGACAACCCTGCTCAGCTCCGTCCGTACCGCAGCAGCCCTTGGAAAAGCAGCTGTACCTGCACCCCCATGAAACGGCACCAAGCTCAAGCGCTTCGATGCCAGGTCAGCACTGCTGCTGGGAGGGAAGTGCTGTGTGCAGTGGGAGGAGGCGGTGCTGCACACCGACGGCTTGGTTTGACAATTCCCAGAGTGACTGAGCTGGGAGCAGCGGGAGCTGAGCCATGCTCGGCCAACGTAGCCAGAGACGTGGCTCTGCCCCATCTCATTTGGGGCAGAAAGGGCATGAAGAACAAGGAATAGAATCTCTGGTCCTGCCTGGTCTCGCTGTGTTGCGGAGGCAAAGGTGGGCTGAGGAATGCACAAATCCACCCTTTTCTCTTTTTTCCTTCTGCTGCTTCAAGCCCCATTTTTTAAAGTATTTGAAAAATGGTAACAGTGAGGTGCTGAGAGGACTTCCCAAAGCACCAGCTTGCTCCTTAAGAGCCACCGGCACCACCAAAACCCTGCGCCCTGACATTCCAGTGCCCTTCCTGAAAGCCTGGGCACACCTGCCAACATTAGTAGGAATTGCTTTTTCTGACGTTTCACTCCTAACACCGCAGTCCAGCAGGGATGGGAGCCTTAACAAGCAGAGCCAAAACCACTTCTCTTCCTGGGGTTTGAGCCAGAGTGTCCAGACACACCCAGGGATGGAACCCCAGGGGTCACCTCCCTGCCTGGGGAGTTTCCCTCCAACTTTCCATTGGCCAAATTTTGCGTTGGCCAGTTAGAAACCAGAAAGATCAGGCTGCAGGATGATGCACTGTTTACATGTACAGAAGTAGAAACAAACAACAAAAAATACCCAAACACATCAACAAGCACCAGGAATACATATAAATGGATCTCAACCCACTTCACCTGCCCATCTGACCCCTTCAGCAGCAGGGCTCTTGGCGATCCAGGAACAATACCAGACTTTCCCAGCCACCTGACTCACTTCTGTAAGGAAAGCTGGGTTGTGGCACGGTCCTTAAAACCACTCCGGGCTCGAGCTGAGAGTAGGGGCTGCTCTTGGCTTGATGGCTGCAGGTTACAGACTGTGATTATCAAAAACGCAGCAAAAAAGTAATACAAATCCAAACAGCTGCCAGTCCCAGTGAGGGGAGAAAACCAGCGACAGGGAATCTGGCTCCGGAGCCACATGCATCCCAGTCTGACACCAAGCATGATGCCCTGCCAGTGCTGCTGATGGAGCAGAAACAGCAGCAACAGCGACAAGAAAGCACCAGCAATTTCGACTGAGTAAATACAGATTTTAAAGGAAGTCAGAAATCTGGCTCCCCCTGAGGCTCGATGGGATTCAAAAGCCAATATTGAAGTGTTTGGCCTTCCCAGTCCTCCCAGCTGCCTTTTCTGGTGGAATCATTTGTTTATGAGAGTAAAATTCCTCAACCTTGTCTTGAAAGACACAGCGAGCACCACAACCTGGGTTTGTCACAGAGCTAAGCAGACTTACAAAGCCTAAAATGTAGGTTTTTTTGCCTTAAAAAGTCTCATAGTTCTGATTAAAGTGTTTTTGGCATTTCCCCCCTCCCAAGAGATCTCCAAAAATGACAGTCAGTGCAACTGACTGAAGGCATGTGTAAGCTCAAGCCACAGGTGTGAGGTGACTCAAGCAAAGATGACATGCATGCGGGGAGAGAACCTGCCAACCCCTGTCCTGAGAACAGCTCCTGCCTGGCTTGCAGCAACCCAATAGCATTTTCTTTCTTAAAGCTAGAATCATTACAGACTCCCTCCCTTAAAGGGTACAAGAGATTTGCACTTCTATAGGTAGTAAAAGGACACACAGGAAGCTGCCTCGATGCCTCACGCCAGCCATGCTGTGGCAGTTTGGGAAATTTTAGGGCTGATCTGGGAAATGCAGGAAGGTCTTTGGTCCCCAAATCACCTACAACCTCCTGTGAACCCTGAGGAACCAGCTTCCTTTCCTCCCAGCCCCAGCTTTTACTGTACAAAGGGAGATAATTCTCTGGGTTTTAAACAAAAAAGAAAAAAAGTTGGAAAATGTTTTTTAAAAACAGAGCAAACCAACAGAGGTACAATATACAGGAGGAGGAATTTACAGGCAGCTCTGGAGGCATCTTCTGGGGTTGCAGGAGATACCTCCAAGGTCCCTGGTTGCAGCAGTGAGGGACTTCGGTGCTCCCAGGTAGGAGCAGGGGAGGGACGCGGCACCATGGTGCTGTGCTCAGTCCAGGAAGCGCTGGCAGGCTTTTTTCCACCGGCAGGCCGTGCACCACTGGTCCCGGTGCTCGATGCCATAAACCTTACGGCACTTTTTGGCTTCACCACGGACTTTCCTACAAAAGGGGAAAACCAAGAAATAACATTTATCAACTTGTTGCAGATAGCTTCATGTATTGAAGGGGTAAGGCCCTGGAACAGCAGCTGAGCACTGCTCCAGTACACCTTAGCAGGGCTGCAGAAGAGGACCCCTTTGCTGATGGGCTCCAACTCTGCTCCCCTCTGGCCAGAGTGACCCTTCACCTGGTGCCGATGGACACTCTGGGTGGCGAGGCGACAATCAGGTGGGACTTGAGCATCGGTGTCGGTGGCTGGGGTTCACTGAAGCTGAGTGACCGGCTCCGTACCTGTGGGAAATTGGGTGTTAAAGGACATGCAGAACGATGCAGTCCCCCTGCAGTGCAGCCCCTGAGTGCTGCAACAGGACAATGGGAGATGCTTCCCTAGTGCCCAAATCTGGATGCTTTAAGTGGGGAGCGATAAAGCAGAGACAAGGTCCCCCTTCATCTCCCAGCCCAACCTTGCCCCCCAGAAGGATGAAGGGGAAACACATGCAGGACTCACCGGTGACAGGGACGGGAGGGTTGAGGTGGCAGTGGCCCAGCTGATGCTGGTGAAGATGTGAGGGGACACTGGAATTTGGATCGAGGGCAATGCCTGTGGGGGAAAAGAGGGATCAGCATTTGCCTCAGGGGCCCCTACTTCCTGTGTGTGGCCCACAGGCATTCATCTCCCTGCAAAGACCAGCCTAGAGAACCCACAAACTGCATGCCCTGGGGTGGGATGGAAATCCCCATGCAAGCTCTCCTCCAGCGCTAGATCCTGCTAACAGAGGGGATATCACATCCTTTTCCCGGGACAGGAATGAATACACCAGCAACTTATGGATTTATAGACCCTGTCACTGCACTAGCTGGCAGCTCCACCAGAAGAGCGTTCAGCTCTCAAGAAGCCCCTGCAATGAGGACCACTGGCCCAAGGTGCCCACAAGGCCACCACTCCAGATGCCCAGATTTCCTGTGCCTCAAAGCTTGTGCCCTCTGCAACAAGCGTGCAGCAGAGACGTGCAGGATCCGGCACGGCTACATTCCAGCCCCGGCTATCTGCCGGCAGAAGGGCGTGTTGCATACCAGCACGGGGTAACTGCAGGGGAGAAGAGGCCAGCAGCTTCACCCTGGCCTGGAAGCTGTGGCTGGAGCACATAAACCACTCAACCAGGAGTTAATGAAGCTGGTTGCTCAAGGGCTGAAGGGCAGCCAGGCTCGGGATGCTGTTACACTGGCACCAAAGCCCCTCCAATGCGGGAGTGGCAATGTGGGAGTGGCAATGAAATGTCCCTGCTGCAGTGGGGACCTGGAGCAAAACCAAGATCACGACCTGCCCTTTGCCAACATTTCAGGAGATGACCCATCCCCAGAAGATGCCACCAGCTCACCTGGTAGGCGTGATCCGCCTGGATGTGCCAGAAGGAGCTGGGGGCAGACTGGCTTAGGGCACTGCTGGCCAGGGAGGGCTCCAGTACTGGCTGCTCCACCAGCAGCGCCTCTGGCTTCGCCAGGGCTTGCTGGATGATGATGGGGGCAGATGTGGATATGGGGCTGGTGGTGGCAGCAGCCACCTCTGGTGCTGGCTCTTCCTTCACCTGCACTTCAGTGTAGTAGAAATCCTCCTCTTGCTTCCGCTGGTCAGAGTCTGCACTATCCCTGATGGGAGGAAAAGGAAACATCAGTGAAAAGGCAGCCCGTTTCCATCAAGGTGAGTGGCCCCTGACTTCCTGGGGCTGAGTGATCTTGCCTTCCCAGCCAGAGCAGCTCCACCCTCAGACTCCAGAGCAACAGATCAGCTGTGACCAGCAACAGCCACTGCCTCTGCAGCAGCACCTCACACTTCCAAGGAAGATCAATACCTTTCCCTGGGCCTCTAAAAAAAATGGCATATTGACCAGGCACCACTGAATATCCCCTGCTCATTTCTAATCAAGCTCACTTAGCACAGCTGCAGATGAAGCCCTGTGGTTGACCCAGCAGGAAACAGCCCTGAAGTCCTTTTGATTACTTTCCCAGCATGTTTATTCAGCCAGCACTGGATGGCAGTCCAGCGCTGCCCACTGCATTGCAGCCCTTCTATCCCGGCCTTTCCCAGAGTGTCCATGTTTGCAAGGCAGGAGAGAAAAAAAAAACACACCGGAGAACACGGACAAAAGCATGAGAAAACTCGGGTTGCGGTGTGAAGTGTCACAGGCCCGCAGAAGGAGAGACACAGAAAAGTGATCCCCACATCCTCACCACCTCATATTTTGGGGGAATTCAGAGATCAGGACAAAGCAAAGCAAAATGCCAAAGCAGCAGCCACCACCACACTGGCACGTGGGTGTCCATGCCAGACACAACGGCCACAAGAAGCACAGCTTTCTGGCTGACATCCCTTGCAAAACCCAGTGGGGCTGGTGCCTGTCTGCATCTGCCCAGGGTTCACAAGTGACCTGAACTATTCCACTAAAAAAATGCACACCCAAGCTGGGCAGTCCCAAAGCCCAAATGTGGCTCCCACACCCCCCAGAGAGCCCTGGGCTACCTAAAGGTGGGGACACATACAGCAGTGGATATCTGCTGAATAATATCTGAATGCTGAAGGATATCTGCTGCAGGAATTACAAATTACACAGCAGGACATGCGGTCAGGGAGGGATTAAGACGATGAAATCTTCGCCTTACCCGAGATGCTGGGTCTTGACATGCCGCTTGATGCCAACAATGGAGCGCAGGACCTTTCCACAGCTTGGCCAGAGGCACTTGTACATCACCTTCACTGAGTTCTGGTGGAGAGATAGCCTATGTCACTCCTGGAGCAGCATCCTCTCAATGGGATGCCGGCTCAGCTAGAGCTGCCTCACTGGCGCTGGGACCCCCTGCCACAGCAGCAATACCTTTCTCTTGCGTGGAGCGGGTTCATCAAGGAGAAAGGGGTCAGAGTCGGTCTCAAAGCCATCATCCACGTGGGGAGAGCTCAGGCCCTCGATGGAGTACTTGGGGCTGCCAGCAGGGTGTGGGGGTGAAGGGGTAGAGATGTCGCTGCCCCCACTCCAGTGCCCGCTGGTGGTGCTGCTGCCGCTGTCTGAGACATCACCACTCTCCTTCCATGGATCACACACCACACGTGAGGCTGCAGGGAGGGGACACATGTGCCACCATCAGCTCAGGGACAACCAATGGCCCCCCAGGGCAGAGACCAGCCCTGAGAGTGGATCACTTGCAACAGCGGCTCGCCTAAAATGATTTATTTTTGTTAAAAGCTGGCAAGGTGAAGCCTTTGCACTTTTGCTCAGTGCCAGCTCCCAATTATTAGTCGTTTATCCCCTGCTTCCCCTCCCCATGCTCCTTGGCATCACTGCAATCCCGTGGGCACAGCCAGCACACAGCGAGCAGCCAGCACCAGGGCATGCACATTTCCCACGACTCCAAGAAGCTATTTTTATCCCACCGGCTGCATTTGACCCCTCGGGAATGGAACTGCCTCTAAAAAAAGGCGCGACCGGGTGGTGCTCCCCGGCGCAGGAATCCTGCGCGGGGCTCCCAGGTCCCCTGGGACGGCTGTGGAGAGCAGGGTTACCCACACCATGCTGCCAGGGCCATCACAGCTCACTCGGCCCCAACTGGTGCTGACACCTGTGGGTTCTGCCATGACCCTGGTGCTGCTCCCCAGCCACCTCCAGCCCAGTACCATCTCAGTGCTGGCAACTCTTCAACAACAGAAATAAAGACTGAGTGCAGCCAGCAAGAGCCCCAGCACTGAGATCCAAATGGCTCAGCAAGTTTCTCCACACCTCCTTTTCTTTCAGATGTTTTTTCTTTTATATATATATATATATGTATTTTTAAAAGCATACTCACAGGGGATGCCGCTCTCGCCAGCGGGAGGGCTCTGCACCACAGGGCTGCAGGAGAGGCTTGTCAGCACCATGGCTGCCACCATCTCATCCATTTCCACAGCAGCATCAGCTTTCCTGCACCAAAAGGGGAGAGATGCAATACGTGCCGAGGAAAACACAGAGAAACAGCTCAGGTATGACCCACTGGGCACCCAAAGGGCAACAACCTGCAGCAGCAGCATAGGTTCACTCCCACCGCCTCTCTCCAAGGACTGACTCATTTTCAAGGCACTGGGAAGGATATTTTCTTCCCATTTGGAGGAAAAGCAGAAAAAAAAAAAAATTAAATCCCCTTAATCCTAAATTTAACCATGCTCTGGATAATCCCATGCTGGGAAGGCAGATATATCCTCAGCATCACCACTCGCTCTCTCGAATAAAACCAAGTGTGAGCACTGCCAGAGCTGCCCAGAACCCCTCTCCCACCTGAGTGACATCCCACCAGCCAAAGGCACAAACCTCTTGGGCACATCGATGTTGCTGGACACAGATCTCTGCAGTGCATCAGCAGGGGTGGGACCAGCAGCTGCAGGCAGGGTAGGGGGCTGGAACTTGGCCGGCTGCACATCCTGTACCCTCCAGCATGCCTGCAAGCCCTGCTCTGGCAGCAGCACCTTCATCTTGTCACTCAGCGGGTTGTGCTGCTCCACAAGGCCAGTGCACTCCTGCCCATTGTAGGTGATGAGGACCTGAAAATGACATGAGGGGCTGTTTGTTGGTGCCACCAGTTGCCCTGCTGCTGCTGGGAGATGTCCTGCCACAGCATAAGCAAGCCTTGCCTGCTGCAGAATTCTCCCTCTTCCTCCTTCTCCAGCAGAAGGAGCCACAGAGGGCTTCAGAATGAAGCCAGAGCCTATCACGAAGAGCCTGGACTTCAGACTGCTCTCACAGGAAACCAAAGGCCTGACCAGAGGTCATCACAACCCCACCACCAAGAGATCTGCTCTCCCCAGACACAAGCTCCCTGGCTCTGGCCATCCCAAGTTGAGGGATTTCCTGAGCCAGTATTAAACACCCCTGAGTGTTGTGACTCTGGGTGAACTTTTCTCCAATCAAGTTGTCTGCTTTGGCATTGTTCTCACGCCATCCTAATGCAAGGAATCCCACAATTATCACACACCCTGGCAACGTACATAGAATAAAAGGCATAGGGGGCCAGGGGAACAGAGGTTTCCTGGCTGAAGTGATCCTGAATGCATGCCTTGGCTCCTCTACTCTCAGCTCCTCAGGCAGAAAACGACACGTGCAAACCTCACCTCATGGTCCTCTTCAGAGTCCCAAACTCCTCCTGATGGGCAGTATTCCACCACTACCACCCATGAACCTATTTGTGTTAGTGGAAATGTATCTGGTTGAAAGACACTACATGTGTCTCTGGCTATTTATAGGAATATCTCCTTAGGGAAGTGACATGGGTGTTGTACCAAGGAGCCAACACAGGAGGGACATACAGCCCCATACCCTGCCTGGGGAGAAGCATGTGAGACAATCTCAGGTGGGACCTCCAGCAGAAGCACCATGATGGAAAAAGCCACCTGCGGTGAGATCAAGGTTATGGTGATCAGCGCAAGGAAAGACATAGAAGACTCTGACCTCACTTTTTGAAAATGAGCAAGACTTCTCCATGAACCACACACAGCACAACGAGCCAATGTCTCTTTCAGCTTTACAACCACTGCCACAGGTACCCCATTACTATTTTTATGCCATTCACAGCAGCAAAGCAAGCAAACAAAATCCTCCACAGAGGAGCACGTAGGAGAGAACAACTCTTACTGTCCTGTGGTTAACAAACATGGGGCAGGAAGAGCCAGAAAACCAAACAGGACCTTATTTACAATCCACTTTGTGAGCTCTGCCCAGAAAAGGTTTTACAGTTTTGCAGGTAGCAGCCAAGAAACAGGCTCTATGTCAGCAACTCACAGCTCTCCTTGAAAACTGCTGCTTGCCCAGCGATTAGCAGGAACTGCTCTGGTGGAATCAAGAATGAGTGCTGCTTCCTGTCCTAGGCAGCATCCTGGCCAAGGCACTGCTCTCATGAGCCCATGGCACAAGCAGTGTTGGGATCTAGCAGGACTACATGTCCTTTCTGGGTAAGCCGCTGCACCTCAGTCTTACCTAAGCTTCTTCACCACACGTCCCATACTATCAGCCCTCAACCCTGCAGTAAAATGGGGCTCCTTGGTGCTTCCCTTCAGATGCAAACATCAGTTATGGGGAGATAGGACACATTCATAGAAGAGAAATCCCCTGGGAGTCACTGAATGCATAGAAATCATCTCCCTTTGCCTCAGACATTTGGAGAATGCTGGAGGGAAGCATCAGGTCTTCTAACCCCCTTCCCTGGACACCCATTTTTGCCTAGGATTGGAGACGTCTCCAGGAAGAGATGCGTTTAGACCATACCAGCTCAAGCAAAGATCCACCAGGCATGCCCAGGGACATGAGCACTAACACCCACACCTATTGATGACTCTCAATAATGGCAGAATCCCAGTGCACTCTGCATCTGGAGAGCCCCAGGAATTCTCTCACCCACCAGAGCACATCCCACCAGCCAAGGACACCGAGAGCCTCCTTACGTACTTTCTGTCCCGCACAGAGCTGCTGGCAGCTGGGGCTGGGAAGCCTGGGTGTCTGGCTGCTCTCCTCCGCCAACAGTGTACAGGATCCATCCTCTTGAGGTATCGCATAGGCGGATGCCCGGCCAAGGTCAGTCTGTAAGCCAGGGATCTGGGTGGCCACCAGCACCCCATCGGCCAGGGCACCAGGGGTGGAAACACGGGTGCCTAGCAGGGAGCGCTTCCCCAGACGCCTGGACAGCACACTCGCCATGTCAGACACCCTGCGGAAGAGAAAGACATAGGGATGTTACCCGTGGTGCAGGACCACGAAGCTCAACCAGTGTCTTACCACCACCACCACCACCCCAGGAGCCAAGACAGCAGCTCTCTGCTACTCCAGCATTTCCACGTGCCAAGACCCCTTGGGAACACAGAGACAGCAGCATGCCTGAACATCCCACTCGCACCCTCAGCTCTTGTCTTTATGGTCATTCCTAAATACCTCTGGAGAATGAAAAAAAGGGATGAATCAGCTCCAAGGAAATCCCATGGACACAGTCAGGACAGCCTCCTGAGCCAACACTGGCACATGCTCCACAGGCCACTGAAGCTATTCCCTTCCATCATGCTAAAACCCGCCATTGGTGCTCTTCAACCTTGACCTCTAGACTTGGGCCTGTGCCCAGCACAGTCCTGCACCTCCCCTGCCCATGCCCCAGCAGGGGACAAAAGCCCTCTGGCAGCAAAAGACAGTGCCCTTTCTCAGCTGGCATCCCCATTTCCCCCTTTTCTGGAGCTCTTGTGCTTTCGCAAAAGGTTTCCCCACACTTGCAGCTCATGCCCAGCCCTCTCAGGGTCGATCTGGCAACAAAACAGGAGCATCCTCCTGCCCTGCTTTGTTAGAAAAGGAACAACCTGGAGCATTTTCATCCTAAACTCTCTGCAACTCTGTTAAACTATTTTTCCTCCCCTTTTTCTCCTGAAATAGATTTTCCTCCTCTTAGGGTATCTCTGCAAGCAACCCTATCCAGAACCTGGCTCATTTCTTTGTGTCTATAGATTTTACTGCTGTTTTAGAAGAAAAAGCATTTACAGGTTTCCCTAAAAGCAAGGGACATCCAGGCCTGGGGACAGATGTTTCATTCCGCCCTGACAAATCCAATGGCCCCAGCAGCAAGCACTGTCCTCTGTCCCATCCTTCTATCAATGTCTACTCCATTGCAACAAGGAACACAGGAAGCGAGAATGCATACAGCAGCAAGGCCAAAGGGGATGGTGTCTGTGGACTGGGAGGAGGGAGAGGAGACAAGAGGCTTGGTGCAGCCCTGTGCCTTTGGGTGAACCATAAAAGCCACATGCTTGTGTACCACAACAAACCCACCACTTCTGTCACCCTCCCTGGGCTTGTTAACAAGCGTCACCCAAGCGGCCAGGGTCTGTGGGTGTCTTTTTGGAGAGTAACCTGGGACACTCGGAGTCCAAGTCTGAAGAGCTGCTACTTGTGCAAGACGGAGGATTAACCCTAAGCTGCCAGGCACTTGTGCCCAGGCCCTCTCCTCCTTGAACAGGGTCACTGTCAAGAAGCAACAGCATTTTAACGGCAGATGCTATTTTATGTATTTTGTGTTTACGGCAGTGGGGTTTTCTGGTTTATGCAGCACTGTCTTCCATGCTATCTCGGATGAGAAAAGTTTCCTGACAAGTGAAGAGGAGCTCATTGCTCCTCTTGATCTCCAGCCATCCCAGGAAGGGTTACTTACTCCAAACCATGTCTCACTTCAAAGGACATCCAAGATTTACAAGCAGTTGTATGAATAACTGTATGCTATTCAGCTCAGCTCTCTTTGTCCTCCCCCAAAATCCCACTGTCCCCAAGTAGAAAATTAACAGCTATTTAGGAGCCAAAAGAACAGAGCAGGAAGAGAGGGATAGGGTGTGAAACAGATGGAGGTGTGCTGTGGAGAGCACCTCATGCCAGTGCTGCCAGCCCACAGTGCAGAGGGACTTCACTGCTGCCGTATTCCCACCAGAACAGGATCTGAGGCCGCGGCCACCAGCCAAGCAGGGCTGCTCCCTGGGCTGCCCTCTCATCTTGCCCTGCCTGAGAACATGTCAGGTTTTGCAGCACATGGGCATCACTGGGGGATGCTCCTGGACCACTCTGTCTGATAAGGTCTTTTTGAACATGGGTGACCTGGCCAAGCAGCTCTGCTCCCAGATCTACATGGCCATATCAGACTTTCCAATCCAAAAGAGACCAAAAGGCCTGTCAGCGTGACATGACAGTTTGTCTCAAATCCCAGAGTGAAGCTGCGGCAAAGCCCCTCCGCAGGCATTAACCACCAGCCCACATTTTCTCCCACATCACCTTAAACCCTTGTTCTCAGATATCCTAGGAACTGGGAACTGCCCCTCTGAGGGCTCAGGGCGTCAATGAGGCAACACCAGTGGCACAACTGCATGAAAGACAGCACCGAATCTCTGCTGCCTCCCCAACGGTCAGTGCACGCCAGTTTGAAGGCAGCACTTGGCCAATGGCCAGATATGGGGAGGGCAACACCAAAGGTGCAAAGCTGCTTCTCATTTCCTTCGTGGTTTTATTTTGCCTTCCCTTTCCTTCCTCCCCCAGTCCAAGGAGGAGAGCGGGAAGGAGGAGAGAGGTGCGCCTGCAACCAGAGGGGAAGAAGACCCTCCCAAAAGCCACCCAAGAGCCACATCTGCTTCCAGCAGACCTTTGAACGTTGGACCCCATTTCAATGCTCAGCCCATAGCTGAGAGTGACACACCAAAGCAAAAAATCCTTCTCCCTCCCTATCCATGCCCCAAAACACAAAGCAAGAGGAGCAAGAACTGGGAGGGCATCGGCGGCGCAGGCGGAGACAGGAGGCCACGCTGCTGTGGCCGCCGCAAGCCCTCCCAGCTGTTAGCAATCACGCGCTGCAGGGGTCAGAGCCGGCACAGATCCCAGATTATTTCTTGCTTCAATGCTGGGAGTATATTTTGGACAGCATTTTCCAGCTCTTGCCGGGGGGAAAACGTCAGCCCTTATGCCTACTGGTGTTGCTGCCACCAGCACAGCAAAGCCTTGGTAGAGGTTTTAGGAAAGTGGGTGCCCCATTTGGTAAATGAGGAATGTTTTGTTTAGCAAGCGGGAAGGTCAGGGGGCTGTGACAAAGTGGGGAGGGTGCCCTGGCAGTCACCCCGGTTGCTGTTTGTCCAGAGTTTGCTTGGAAAAATGCAACTTCTGCACCTATGGTGCTGCGCAAACCAGGACCACTGGCACAAATCCCCTCTCCACAGAATGTGCAATAACAGCACACCCCACTTTTTTTTTACGAATAAGTACTAGTAGGTTCCCTCAAATCCAGCCTAACTTCTTGCACAGACCACAACACCACAAATCAGCAACCTGTACCACAAAGTCCACCCTGTAAGAGAGCCCAAAAGCTGCAATAACCAACAATAAACCCCAGGTTTTCATCTTCTTCTGCAGCCTGTGGTTTCCAAAAAGCCACTTCTCTTCCCAGAATGCCCCAAAGCCCTTTACAAACCGCACTCCAACCCCATGCCTTTTGGCACTTGTGACAAGATATCCACATGGAGTGGTCTGTAAAGTTTGGGCCTTTATTAAAAATAGTAAGTAACAGCATCTACTGATCCCGAGACAGAGCCAAACCCACCCGCGACCTAACCCTCACAGACACTAATACGAAACAGGCGCTTTCCCAGAGTTTCCTCCTAATCCCGCCTGAGTGCTCACGGCTTGGGTTACGCCCGCGGACGTGTCACCGCGGGCCGCACCGTATCCCCGCCGGCAGCATCAGGAAGGGCTGCCCGACCCTCACCCACGCCGGGGGATTCCAGAGGGAAACGCTTTCGGAGAACGCCCTCCTGCCTAAAATGTTTTTTATGGTGCAGGCAGGAATGCCGGTGCAGGCAGAGCGACTTCCCCAGACACTGGCGGGACGGTGTGTGCCGGCAGCGAGGGCAGCCAGGAAGGAAAGGGCGGGAGTTTGCAGCTTTCTGGGAGCTGTGCCGGCGGAGTGTGACTTGAAACCATCGCACGGGGACCGGGACGAGCGTACAGGAGAAGACAGGGCACGCATGGCATATGTGCGTGCCTGCGTGTGCAGGGCCCGCGGCAGTGCGGGCTGGTAGGGCACGTGGGGAACACGGCAAGGCCAGAGGCAGGGGAGGAGGAGGCGTGTGCCCGGGCCTGCCGCGGAGGGCGGCACCGGGCAGGGCACGTGTGCACGGGGCGGGCTGCGGCGGTCGGGGGGGCACGCACGGGGAGAAAAGGG
>JAOEHY010038622.1:0-42268 GCA_025447955.1 Psilopsiagon aurifrons
CCCCAGTTTTGTACTGTTTCAAGGGATATTTTGATCTTTTTGGAAAAGAAACAATGCCCATGAGGTTGTGTCACCTGTCCGTGCTACAAGGGCTGAGTAGAGAAGGCAGGCCTGAGGTAAAGCCATGAGAGGAAAACGCAAGCTGAACATAGCATCTAACTGCTCCAGAGGAAAGGAATCCCTTTCCCAGTTGTTATGTGCATCATGGTGACTGTCACCTGCCAATCAATGCTGGCACATCTCCAGCTGAGTATCAAATGGGTAGGGCTCATCAGATGAAGCTGTGAGCAAATGGGGAGGCTATGTGAAGCATTAGATGAAGTAAAAGTGTAGTGGAAGGGTGCAAAAGCTGCAGCTGGGAAGGCAGAAGACAGGGCAGGCTGCCCTTACCTAATATTGATGTAGTAAGGTACAAAACCATAAACTTCACTAATTCAGCTGGCTCCCAGATCAAACTAATAAAACTGTTATTCCAGATGTTAAAATCTTCAGTTAAATACTGGTATCATCATCAGTAAAATATTAGGTATAAAATAAATCTATCAAAATTAATTTTGCATCTATTTGCACATCTGTTTAGTGTATAGGATGTACATACTATGAAAGTAAGGGAGAAAATATTAAGAGGGGGGGCCTATAGGGATGCTGGGGAGCGTCTCTTTATTCGGGACGGTAGTGAGAGGACAAGGAGTAATGGGTTAAAACTTAAACAGGGGAAGTTTAAATTGGATATGAGAAAGAAACTCTTTAATGTAAAGGTGGTGAGGCACTGGAATGTGTTGCCCAGCAAAGTTGTGAATGCTCCATCCCTGGTGGTGTTCAAGGCCAGGTTGGGTTGGACATAGCCTTGGGTGATATGGTTTAGTGTGAGGTGTCCTTGCCCATGGCAGGGGGGTTGGAACTAGATGATCTTAAGGTCCTTTCCAACCCTAACTATTCTATGATTCTATGATTCTATGAAAAGGGAACATGGCAAGGCAGGAGTGCTTGCAGGCGTGTGTGTGGTCAGTTAATCTGCCAGGAACCAGATCAAGCATACTTTTATCTTTGATCATTTTTTAGCTTCTCCTTGCACACATTCTTCATGCTACTTTCTCCTATGTATTTCCTCTGGCACAGCACTTTCATTTCTTTCGCTAGCAATTTATTGTCCTGTGTAACATGCACTATTGCTTAGTCACAGCACTCCAATGGCATTTACGCTTGCTGAGTCCATAGGCAAATTTGACCCACACCATCTGCCCAGCTGGACATAGGTAAATTAGGAGTCAACTTATTTTGTACAGGTATGATACAGTGCATTTGATCTTAAAACTGGCTATAAATAAAAAAAAAATATTGTTCCCCAAATGCTTGATTAAAGCTTGAGGAGTAAATTTGCAGAGAATTATGTGGGCAATTCAATGAATGAATCTTCTTATTGTTAGCGTGATTTTGGTATTTATTTCCCCAAATAGCATTTAAAAGCTCTCAATAACAATAATAATTTTTAAAAGCCCAGTAATGGCCTAGAAAGTGTAAAGAACAAGTTTACAAAATTGTTTTCTCCTCTGTTTTCAGATTTGGATTAACAGAGTACGTCCTTCACAGCACTTTCCAAAATTCAGACAATGAATTATCATACATTTATTTTGTTTCATGACCAATTCATAACTTTTAACTTGTTATGTAATTTGGAGCAGACCTGTTCCAAATAACAGAATCTGCTTAATTCCCATGATATCACTTAGGCCTTGATCTTGCAATTGCATTTGCACAGATGGACTCCTGTATTCAGACCGAGCCCACATATGCCTAACAGGCTCCACACAATGAAGGCATTGGCTTATGGAAATCCAATTGCAAGATCAAGACCTTAATTCCCTTTAGTTTTGTCTCTTCCTAATGAGAGCTGTCAATTACTTACAGTAATTAGGTGGGCAATGGATGTTAATGGGACGAGATTTTAAATATGCTACTTCAAAATTATATGAATAAATCATACAAATTTCTTTGCCTGTCTTTTACCATATGTCCTCCTTCAAATCCATATAATTTGTTTTGCATCTCTTAAAAAAGGCACATAATGCAGGAGTGCAGCAGCTGACTTTGAAACACTTTAAAGGTGATGACCCAACTTTTCAATAATTATAATGAAAGAGTTATTTTAGCTAACGACAGAATTGTTGGATTTGAAAACAAAGTTATGGATTCACTAGAAAAGATATTCCATTTTGTTATGTCTTTTTTATGTTGCTAGTATTCACTTGTGAAACAGAACTTTCTAAGCTAAATTGCTCTTAATTTGTACATGAGTTCGAATAAGATTGTAATGCTTATTTTGGTTATAAAGGTATGACTCACCCCTACATTCCTTATGTTTAGGGCTGGTGTCATTTATTAACATCAGTTGGAATCTATCATTTCTTCATAAGGTAGACATATCATGCAAATATTTGGCATTAAAATGCAGATTTTAATCCATTTTCCTGAATTTAATGCAACCTTATGCAAATAACATATTATAATATGCATCTTAGTATGCCAGGCACTGGATGTCTCCTGTGGAGAAAACGAGCTTAAACTAAGCAGATATGCCTTCACACTTCAGAGTGCTCAGCTGCTGGATCAGGTCAGTGTTAGACAATTACAGGTTCCGATACTTTAAATAGGGTATTCGCAGAGAGTACCATTAAATAACTGCACAGATCTATTAAGTCTTCCAAGAAGAGGCAGTAATTGGTAACTGTTGGCATTACATACAAACACTGTGTTCCTCCAAGAATAGCCCAGTGTGGTTAGCTCTCAGTAGATTGGCTGTTCTTTTACTAACTCTCTTGAGTGGCTTTTCATCTATACGCATTTAAAGATAAAGCCACTGTAACTGAGCACAGCTGATGAGTCATCTCTCTGAATCCTGTACATCTGTTCCAAAACAGTTCATTGTTTTCTTGAAAAAAAGAACAAACTTCTATTCTTAAGAAAGTCCAGGTTCACAACATTGTTGTTAAGAAAAAGCTCAGGCAGACATCTTATAATGTTAGCCTGTGACATGAAAGACACTCTTGCTTCAGTCTAAGAGCAATACTTACTCTAAAAATGCCTTTTTAACATTGTTTTTCTATCTGTTGACTTTTCTCTATCTTACCTAAATGCAGAATTCAAACTGTGTCTTCCTCTCTAAATCACATTTTAGTTCCAGGGATTAGGGATGATTCAAAAGTAATTGAAAGCAGAATGCAGCTGGAGTGCTCATCTAGTTCATGTATAATAAGGACTCTTACCAATTCTGCCCATTCCTGGGCTTTTGAAATACAATATTTCAGCAGGCTATTTAGTTCACACTTCTTCAAACAGCCATGGATACACACAGCTAAGAGGCCAAGAGTTTAACCTTTTGTTTAAAAATAGACAACTGTGTATCTCTGCACTATTGAGGAGTCTCAAAGGATAAAAAAAATGTATACCTGGGCTAAACAATGTTCTATGTCTCAAAACTATTAATCACAATGGATAAATTTATAACTATGACTACTATAACAGAATACTGAACTTTCAGATCTGGTGGTTAGAAATTAAATGTTTTCCAGCTTTTAAAATATTGATTTAGCCATCATCAGAAGAGCTTTAATGCTTAAAAATGAAATAATTTGCTTAGATATATGTTTAACTTGTAGAAATTCATGTCAGCATGATAGTTGCAACTTACCAGTTGGAAAGGATCAAAATTTGGGAATTAATGTAAAGCTCATCAGTCATAGCAAAAATGGGGTATAATTGATTCTGCCTTTGGGCTGGGAAATAGCCTTATTGACTTCACAAAGTTCCTTATACTGTTCAGCAAAGATCACACTCACAAACACTAAACATAACATTTTTGCAAGCAGTAGGATTTTAATTTTCACAGTGAATGCATTATGAATTTATTGAGGTTTTTAGGACAGTAACTGAAGCAAAATTGCTTGGTAAAATGACAAAAGTGAGCATATAGGCAGACAAGAAATCTGGAGAGGACTTTTTAAAAGGGCATGTAGTAACAGGACAAGGGGAATGGCTTTAAACTGAAAGTAGGAAGATTTAAATTGGATATTAGTTCTTCACTAAAAGGATGGTGAGACACTGAAGAGGTTGCTCAGAGAAGTTGTGGTTGCCCCATCCCTGGCAGTGTTCAAGGCCAGGTTGGATGTGGCCTTGAGCAATCTGCTCTACTAGAAGGTGTCCTGGCCCACAGCAGAGGGGTTGAAAGTAGGTGGCCTTTCAGATCTCTTCCAACCCAAGCCGTCCTATGATTCTATGATTCTATGAAGTGCTGATAGTTAACAGTATTCTTTGCAATAATTAAGAAAACAACCACAGCTGCAGATGTTTTCTAAAAGATCAAACCAGGTGAAAGGGAAATTACAGTGGTGAAGCAGAGAACCCCTCTGAAGGGTCGGATGAGGTCATATTTGTATCTCTTTAACCCAGATGTTTATTGTTCACAACAGAGTTACAGGCAGAGTGAGGAGGGGACTTTCATCCTTCCTCTTCAACTCAAAGTAGAAAACAATATTTTGTTCACTGCAATACTGCAATACTCAGATAATTTATCTTTCTGTAAAGATCCCTTGGTATTTCTTCAGCCTGCTGCATTTAGGTACTGGCAATGCAAAAGTCCATATGATTTCACGGGAAGATAAGACTGGTGAACATCACCCACATATTCACATTCAGACTCTCTTCAGGCAAGGATGTCACAAAATCTCAAAAACAGATCAATTGCCAAATAAAGGCTGACGTTTAAAAAACACTGTCTATACGGGCAAGCCAAAGAGAATCTCAGTGTTCTTAAAGCTGGAAAACAGCAAATTTAATTTTATGCATGGACCGATATCCTTGTGTTGACATTGTCCTTCAGTTTAAATATCTGTCCATTTTGATACAGTTATGTATTGTAGCCATGGCCCTGCTCAATATTTGCTTCATTAAGCTAAAGACTTCAAGCATTTTTACCTTGTTTAATCTTCCTTCTGTAGAGTTAGTCTTACTTCCTGTTTCTTCTGAGATGCATGCTACTCACCTGATATCTTTGCACTGTCTCTCACACAATGTTAGTGATTTCCCAGGTCCCTTGGATACTGACAATGTTGAATATGGTATTCATGTTGCTGAATTCAAATGTTCTTATTTGAAAGTGAGAATACAGGGTTATTGGTTTTAGAAAGTGAATCTCCAGGTTTTGTTCTTACATTATAAAACCTTCAGCACTTAGGTACTGTTTTGAGATGTAACCCTTGGCCAACTTGACACTTCCACAGTTTTGCAGAACTGAGGGATCTAGGCTGAAGTTTTCTCAGTAAAAACGAGATGTTAGTAGTCCCCTTGTGTAAGGAAAGGAATCTTGAACCTTGAAGTTTATTCCCTTCCTGAATTGTCTTTCACCTCTCATAGTCTAGATTTATTAGCATTGCCCACTGCAAAGTTTATATTTCTTATTTGCCCAGTCTCAGGGAAAAAAGCACCTGTTGACAGCTACAGAAACTATTAATCCCAGTTTGTCAAAAATTCACTTATTTTATAATCCGGTTTCATAAGAATACAAGGCTTGTATGTTTATGCTGTGTGTGGCTACATGCAACTGGATGCACATACCAAAGCTGTCTGTTCATTTGTGCCCCACACCTACAAAGCAACTTTTGAGTTAGTTGATTGAAAGGTGAAGTTTACACATATTATCAAGCTCCTGTAGGATTTAGTGAAAGGAGGTAATAGGGTAAAAGATTGGTATCAAATTCCTTCCAACTGTGGGAAAACCTGCACTGTGAATTCAGCCTTTATGATACACGAAAGACTTCACGCTCAGGAGAAATACTTTATGAATGTTCAACCTTGGATAAGTTTCAAGAATAGGGTATATTTTTTTAGACTCTTGATAACCATAAGAAACTTATGTCTTGGAGCTTTGGGAGCCACTTTGTAAACTGTGTTAGAACTAAGCAAAACTGTATGTCTTAAATTTTTGACTAAGTATTCTGCTCTCACATCATGTAGGTATGTCTCTCTTGAGTTCTTGCTATTTTTTTAGTCTAAATAATCAATTACATTATATCTAATACCTATACAAAATCATAACTTCCACATCTGGCTGCTTGCCTGTGCACCTGATGATTCCTCTGGAGGAACTGTGTAAATTAAAGACAGAAAAGTAAAGGGTCTTGTAGAAGTAATAGCATTACAGATATACTTAAAATACTTACAGTTCAGAGGAAAAAATGTATGGTCTTTACACTTGGGGTTTAGCTGAGGATTTATTTAAGGTGTCAGAAGAGGGCTGACAATAGTGCAAAAGGAACAGTAAAAAAGAATCGCAATTGTAAAGTAAGAACAGAGAAGTAAAAATGAATAAAACCATCTGTCAAACTCCTGAGTTTTTGTGCCTCTGGAGAATGCCATAGCCATAAGCTTTTCCCCAGGCTTGGTCATTAGCAAAGCTTTTACTTGGGAAATCTGTTGAAGGCTGTAGAGGGGCTATGGTAAAGTACAAAGCACTGAGAGAGGCAAGTAAGACTTGTAGATGAGCTAGAAAGTGTGCATGTTGCTCTGTTAGTAATTTTTTTAAAAAAATGTCTAAACTGTCATTACTGAAAAATTTTGCATGTCAGAAAATTTCTTTATCTCTGACTTCTCCCACAGCATTGTGTGCTTTTGTTGGAGAAGAGAAACAAAGTTCAAATAAACAAGCATTTTTATCTGTAGTATTTTAGTTGCACTGGTGTTAACTGGGCAGGGATTTGGGGTTTTTGCTCACAGGTTGTAACTCTCAGTATCTCGTGGTTTTGCTTTTCTTATTTCTCTTATTAGGCTTTCTATCTTTTACTGGAAACCAGACACTTGGAGTGTTGAACTGCCTCTTATGGCTGAGTTGTATACAATGAACTGAGGACTGAACTTTCAGTGCTTCCTGTAGAAACTACTTCAGAAATGTTATGGGATATTTATATCTATACATATATATGTTTCTAGTACTTTTACCCATTCTCCTATAAAAGTCTTCCTTTGAAAACATTTTATTCTGTACAATCTCTCTCTCTCCTGACTGTTCAGCTCCTATCTCAGGGATACATTTTGCTCAGTTAAGCTCTTCAGCAAGTGCAGAATAAGAAAACCAAGAAACACGATAGGCACTTTTCACAGCATTTATTTATTTATTTATTTAGAGAGAAATTGTCCTTTTATTACCTTCTTAGGAATTCTTGTTGGCCCGAGAAGGAGACTGGAACAGAATGTCACTCTCAGCTGCTTGCCTGATTTATTTTTACTGTTGAGGCAGGAGTCATCTGCTATGGTGCCAGAGCAATACCTTCCACAGCAACTGTTTTTCTAGCTGCGGGAATGAAGCAGGGTCCACATTTTGCATGGTCTTGTACTCATATGAAAAAGAGAGGCACTATAATACACTGCCCTGTCTGAAAATAGCAGGGACTGAGAAGCAAAATAAAGCTTTGCTTCTTTCATTCATGCACAGGTAAGCCACTGCATGGCCCACATTTATTAATTTTGCAGTCTTACCTTTTTACGTAATTACCTTTACGTAATTAGCTTCTGCTCTTTACTTTTCTCCGCGTTAATGTTATTTTGGTTTATGAATTATATCCTGAGATGTCAGTTTAAGATGGCAGAAAAATATATTTTTTTAGAGAAATTGTTCTTTCCCCTCCCAGTTTTGAAGAACTTGTCTTCAAAACTTAGCCTTACTTGTGATATTCAGGATTACAGTATTGTGCCCTTTGTCTAAGATTCTGATAACAGAAGCATTTGTTGCCTGCTTGAACACAAATACAGAACTCTTCTACAGCACCTAATGGTATCCTGGTATCTATTTTTGTGATGTCTTTGATTTGCATGTGAGTCTCAGCTTGTGATGAACTAGGTGCCTTCTCATGGGCTGTGTCAAACACATGAGAACATCATACTGAATACCAGTGTGACGCTGAGACTCAGTAACTTGAATAAACTTTTGTTGTTGTTCCAATCCCATTTTAGACCAATCAGTATAATTTGATGTGTAGATTGTGAAAATTTGAGTTGTTAAACTGATACCTGCTATTGACAACAGATTTATGCTCAAAACCCAACATTCATGAATGCTCCTGGGTATATTAGTTAGATGCACACTAATGTTACAGTTTATTGGAAACAGTCTGGGAAGATACAGAGTTTTAACACTCCTCTTCCTAATGATGTACCAACAGGGAAGGTAGAGGTTTTTGGGAGATAACAAGTCTTGAGATTTATTCAGCTTCCAGCTGGAGAAGATCTGTTTGCACACAGGATTCATTCCAGAGATCTGCACAAGCAGCATCTCTGGAAATCTGTCAATAAGCAGGCATTTATAGCAAAGCCTTATTTCCTTTACAGAACATGACTGGAGTAGAACAGGGTAAGTAAACCATCAGTTAAGTCTGAACTTTGACAATGGGTATCACTGCCAGGTTGCACTGAAAACACATCTTCAGCTGTGGAAATGAAATGGAACACCTTAACATCTTCTCAGGTATGAAAAGTGCAGTGACAATCTGAAGTTTGAACAAAATGTTGTCCTTCAGAAAGCTGAGAATCTTGCAAAGAACAGGAGGCACAATGAGAACACTTGCAGATTTACCGAATCCTGTTATTACTGAATGCATAAACACACACATGCACAGAGCTTATGACCAGTGGATACTCTATTCTTTTGTATATTAAGACTTCTGAACTGTCTGCTGGCCTTGACCTGGTGTCTGGCTGGTGGTTTGGCATTGTGGAGAAAAACATTTGGCATATCTTATTAGAAGCTTGCTGTAAATTGTAAAGAGAACTTAAACTATTCTTTCTAAAAAAAAATTACTTCAGAAGGCACAAGCTTCTTTTAACTTTTAGAATATTGTGGGGGAAAATATTCTGACCCTGAGACTATTTGTCAAACACACTTTGAGAGTTTTCTTATCATTGAAAGTGCAAAGACTTTATGCTTATATAACTCAGTATTTTTTAAGTACCTTAATGATGTGGAAGACTGTGCATCATTTTAGGAAGAAACTTAAACCCCCATTTGTCCAACTTGCCCCCAGATTAAAAGACTTCAGATGCTTTTGAAATGTGCACTGATTTTAACTCTGATCTGTTTTAACTTTCTTTGAAAATTCATGTAGGGATGAGTTATAAAAAAAGAGGTGTTAGTCCTTCCAGATGTCCTATTTTGTCAAAACTCAGGCTGCTTCAAAAGCCACATCTGCTTGCTCCTCTGCCAGCAGTGATTCCTGCTCCAAAATCCTGGGCTCTCCCTTGCTCCCTGTCCTGGCTCCCCATTAGCCCCTGTTCCAGACCCTTCCTGTCAGTGTGATTTCCACATCTTTTCTTTCCCATCAGCAGCTTTGCCACTCCTGCGAGGTATTTTTCATTCACTGAGGTAAGTGAAGTAAGCCCATGTTGGGAAGAAAAGTGTAGCCTGTCCATGGCAGCCCCTTGTCTGTCCCAACAAGAACAGCAGCCGCTGCCGAAGGGATGAGGAAAAAGGTCTTCCTCTCACTTGGAGAAATCTCTTAATCCTAGGAGACAGGGCTTTTCCTCTGGCATGCCAGAGCTGCTCCTTGATCCAGGAGACAAGGTTTCGCATCCATCAGACTCTTCATATTCCCCCATGACTCTTAAAAAGATGAGAGTTAGCACCCTTCTAAGTTAAGGATTTAGGTGTTTTGGAAAATGTTATATTAGCACTTCCCAGCTGAAGTAAGGAGTTATTTGTGTCGAATATTTCCTTTTCTTCTAAGGCTTTGGAAAAGTTTTGAATTGCTAACCTTTCACTAACCTAATAATGCCATGCTCACAGATGTACAGTTGAATTTGACAATTCAAATCCTGTGGACAGTGAAAGGATGACAGTAAGACTGGGGAGATGGGTGGGGTCATTCTGGAAGTCAAAAGCAGAGCAGAGCATGTCTCGGCCCAGTAAGGATATGCATGCAGCGAGCTCACCCAAAGAGGTCCCTGCCAAGCCTTCACTGCTCTGCTGTCTGTTTGCACCCTGCATTCACACCAGTGAGGCCCAGTGTTTCATTAAAGCAAGCAAGATTTGAAAAGCTTTCTTTTTCTTTTTTCTTTTTTATGTGTGTAAACCCAGCAATAACATTAATGCTAGTATTGAAATTTAAATAGCCTTACAACAATCAAACACGGATTAAAGATGCTTAGCTCTATAGGAACAGTTAGATCTTTAGATCAAAATGAGATCTTTCAGAATAAGAACAAATCTGTTGTAACTTTTCATTTGATCCCAGGAAGATCTTGGAATGAATGGGAAGCTTATTCTTATTTCTGAGTACTACAGAATAATTGATTTTTCTGTGGGTGATAATTGAAAGGGTGTTAGCAGTAGTCTTGAAGGTCACAGACCAATAATATTATAATTTTAATATCTTACAGAAAATCATGCTGATGTTCTTATAAGCTTGTTCCCTTTTACTTTAAAGGATATCTTTTGTAGTACATGATGCTCTTAACATCGGGCAAGTACATGTTTTGATTCTGTTTATTATAGGTGCTTGAAACACAGCAGGATGGAAGCACTTTTCATTTTATCTGTCCTAAGTTTTTGCATTTATTTTCATCTACTCCCACTGTGCTAAGGTCCTCAGAAACATCTACATTTTTGATCCTGCAATATTAATGAACCACATCATCATCAAGTTATAAGTCAGTATTTCTCTCCCCATCTCCACAGTACCTTGGCTTCCTCCCTGCTCTGTTCGCATATCTCACACCCATCCCCAGAGTTGCATTGATTTTATCAGTGGTGTTTAAATATGCTATTGCTACTGAGGGGTTAAGCAGGTAGGATGATTGCACTAATAAAAATTGATAAGTAGTCAGGTTATACTTCCTAATTTATTGCCATGGCAACAGACAGCACATGTGGCTTGTTGCTGAAGAACAGAATGCTAATAATCAAATATGTCTTACCCAAATGAATATATAACACATCTTACTAATACAGTGCCTTGACATTGTATACATTACTGAACAGCAGCATGCATTAATTCTGCATCTAAGTTACTTGATGCATATGCTCTGGAGAACAGGAAAAATGAAAAAGCACGTCTGCTACATCAAAGCTGTTCATTAAAGTAATGTATTTTAAATAGTGTACACAGTGACAGATCCAATTCTCTAACACTTATCTTGTTTATTTCAGTAGGTGCTTGGTATACTAGGAAGATGCAGTAACGCACAGTCATTGTGAGATGGCATGAAAATAACCAACACAGCACAGGAGCCCAATTAAGCAATAATCTCTGGGAAAAAAATGGTCATTACTAGCAGTTAAAGGTTGGTTTGTTAGTTAATGGCCCAAGGCAAAGCTGAAAGCAGTTAAGCCACTAACAAACTGGTTGTGAATTATGGCAACAATTGTTTTGCTGGGGATTTTCCCCACTATTATACCTTATGTTTGATAGCATATGATAGGAAATAACGTATTTTTAAAAAACAGTAGCTATTACATAAGATGTTACTGGAAATGTCAGGTGTTTCAAGGAAATAATTGATTTTCTATCATCAAGGAAGAAATATATGCAGTCTGTTACATATATATGTAGCATATATATTATACATGTATATTCATAGAATCATAGAATACCAGGTTGTAAGAGACCTCAAGGATCATCTGGTCCCACATTTCCAAGCAAGCATGACATAGAATAGATGTTTCAGCAAGCTGTCCAGCCAAATCTTTAAAGTGTCCAATACTGGGAAATTATTGTTGAGTTTGGGAAATATACTGTTGCATTGGGTTTGCACCATAATGTCAGAATCAATTTCTTTGTCAGTGTTGTTTTCTATTAAAGCCCAAGGTCTTGCTATAACCAGAATAAGGTCCAAACTTTTGAGGCTGGAGACAGTTATGCTGGGGAATGTAATGTTGTGTCTATTTTATCCCAAAGCTTCATTACATTGAAATAGACATTTTGCTCATGGAAATTGTTGGGGTGCAGACTACTTTCAGAAAGCAAAAGGGTGATGGGGTTTTAATCAACTTCCTGGAGCTTTAAAAGTATCTTGATAAACTGAAATGTTTGGTGAAAATTGCCATGATGTCATAATAAAGTAGCTTCACAATGAATCTGAGGTGAAGCAATTTCAGATAAGACAGGGAGCCATAAAACTGTCATGAACATAAAGCAAACTATATTTATGTAAAAGTACCATATATTCATTCTGAAAATTTTCATGAGTAAAGTGCAGTGTTAGATCATGTATTTAGATGCTGGTGTAGGTAGGTTGTTAATTCTAGGAATGGTGAATTTGGGCAAATTGAGTTCTGGTGTTAACTCTACTTGTAAAACAATTTTAAGTTACTTCTGAAAACCCAATGATCTTCTTCCAATGATTTGCAAGCATGAATATTTCCCAGAAGATCCTCAAAGGATGAGAATTTATATAAGAACTTCAGAACTATTTTTCATTTTTGAAAATCGTTCTTAAACAAATATATATATTAAAAATATACATATCCATGCATATGTATGCACACCCATAAAAACGCAACACTACATAAGAAACAACAATGCAAAGATGCTATTTGTTATCAAAATTAATGAACTGTCATATATGCATATGCACTGTCTTCAGCTATGCCTTCCTTTTCAAGTATTTTTTTAACAAGCAGGACTCCTAGTAACATACAGCAGGAAAAAGAACCACTGCACTGCACTGCTCAGTCTCTTTGTAGCCTAAGCTCATTTCTCAAAACTGGCAATATTCTGTCCTTCCTGTGACAAGTTGTCCATCAGAGCTTTCAACCTGGGCTTGATAATTTTCTTTCTTTTTTACAAGGTGCTTGAGCCCCACCAGTGAGATCTGCCTCTCTGAGCAGGAGTTACTGGAAATGCAAAGGAAGTTGCTGTGGCTTAGGGTCTCTTGCAAGTCTGAAAAATAAAGTAACTAAGCTAAGAGTCAGCAGGCGGATAAAAAGGAAAGGCATTTTTTAAGCTATTGAACACCTTTATAAATACTTGTATCAAGGAGAAAATTCAAAGTTTCTGGGAGATACTAAACAAGTTCTATAAGTCATGTTCAACCTGATGTACCATATAGAAAAAGCAGAGCCGCTGGACTGAATCACAAAGTCAAACAGACATTCTTCAAAGAGAGGATCGAGAGACTATCTCTAACATATCCTGTAAGAATGCACTGAACCACTACATGTTCATGCTACATAAGGCTTTATATTGTGCTCAAAATGTCAGAAACTGTAATTGTTTAATTACTTGAAATTGTAGTACTTGTCAATGTTTTTGATGTAGGAAATCGATGATGTGAAATCTACAGGTTTAGGTGACTTCACTCAAGGTTTCCTGATAGTGGGCCTCCAAATCATCACAGTCAAGAGCTGCCATTATAAAATTACTGTTACATGCCTCACACCTACCCATATCAACTTGCCAGGATTATATTGGAATGTTTTATCAGCTGTTAGTAATCTTTATAAATCCCTGACTCACTTATTTGAAAAACTTTCCCTCTAAATACTGAAGAGAATATGTCCCTTTTTCCAAGAATGATTGTTGAATAAAATAAATCTATATTATGTGGGCTGAACTGCACAAACTCTTAAGTGAACTTTGGCATTGTAGCCACTTAACTTCATTTAAGTGGCTTTTGGAGATAGGAACTTCGGATCATTGCTATTTTCTGTTTAGGGCGTTGCTTAGACATCAAGGGCTAAATCCATGAGGGCTGTAGGCATTACAAGGATGAGTGCCTAAAATGGGGTGGCTCTGCAGGTTCTTCACAATCTATAGGAAGAATGTTCATATGTTTAGAGGGGAGAACAGAAAGGCAATTAAATTAGTTGAGCACTGCTGAAGCCAATCAGGAGGAAATTATGAGAAGAAGTTGGGACCTTGCAAGAAGTCCTACACCAGATTGCAAAGGGAAAAGGGAGTCTCCCTTTGTAAATGAGTGTGTGAAACCTTTCCCTGTTCCAGTTTACTTTCCTGATATAAGTAAACTGGAACAGCCTTTTTTTTTTATGTAAAACAACATACAAAAATATCTAATCTAGTTAGGCATGTTCTTGTATGATGTTAAAAGACCCAGGTTTAGATCCTTCTTTGGAATTGGTTTCTTCACCTGTGAGGCTAAATGGTCATCTTGGTGCTTTTCTTATGCTCTTGGCTAGATGTCAAACCTCAGAATAAACTAGAATAAATGAGATCTTTCACAATCCATATGAGGACTCTAACCATTGAATTATTGACTAAAAACAGACACTTGTTTTCATATTTGTCTTACTTCTCCACTCTGTAAGGCTCAAAACTAACAACCAGTTTTGACTTTGTTGTAAAAACAGAAGTGGAAGAAATCTGGGCAACTACATCCCCAGAAGCTTGGATTTCAAGAAACTTATGGATGTAGACACCCAGTGAATCATTTTGAGAGGGGAGCCCTTCTCTGTATACAGCCCAAGGTCTTTGCTGTACAAACATAAAATAAAAAGGCAGTCCTACAACCTGACTTGATACATGTGGTGCTCTTTATATTTCTACTAGAAATGATAGCTAGAAAGATTTTTTTGGCAATACTAAAACATTAATAAGATGGGTTCTGATTTTCAGAACAATTGCACAATTGCAAAAATGTGCTAAAGCTACTGAGCAACAAGTGCACAGTACCTCTGAAAAGTCAATACCTTAGTGTTTGTAAAGCACTTTCATGGCTAAAGATTCTGTATTAACGTTCAGCATTATTAGTGCTATGTGTACATTATATTGGCTCTGTTGGTTCAGATCATGTCTAATCAGGATTTTTCAAATAATTCCTCTATGTGTCTGGAGAGGAAATTAAATCAAGTCTTCTGTACATCTGAAAGTATTTTGTCTTAGAGTCTGAGAGAAGGTGGAGTCATACATGAGGACAGGGTGGAGAGGAAGGAGTTGTATTTGTCAGGAGACAGCAGCCTTAGGCAGTGAACTGTTCAAACAGCAGTGAGAAATGGGAGAGTGAGAGCCATATGTACAGAAAGTATCAAAATAGGGGCAAGAGACAGAAACAGAGACAGAAACATGATTCTGTAAATGGGAAGAGATAGGTAAGAAGCAGGAAGCTGAGGAAACAAAATAGTGGAGGCTGGGGGGAGGGGGAATAGGGCCTTTTAATGGGAGCAGGGTAGGTGCTGAGGAGAAATTAAGCAATCAAAAATCATTACAGAACTGCCTGCATGACCTTAATTTTGCTCTCTTGTGCATGCATATTTTGAGTCTATCTTTTGTTACGTAATTTCATGCTATTTTTTTCCCCAGGACAGACCATGTCCTGGAGAGGACTCAGAGCTGTGCAGCGGAGGAGACTGCTGCCGCATGGCATGGGGCTGAAGGGAGAGCTGCTATTCTTGAGAGTAAGACTGGATAGAAAGCTGTTCCTGATCTACTGAATCTGTTCTTAACAGAAATAAACCAACACCATTTTAACATAATCCTGATAGTGTCAGTAATGAGAATTTCAGACTAAATGCTATGATTTTTTTCTCAAAATACACTCTCTGTGATGTAAGAGCTATGGGGTAAAGACCTTGGCTTTTTAGTGAATGAAAAGTGTGTTAATCCCAGGCTGTTCTGAAATTCACAGGTCAGGGGAATTCAGGGATCAATACTGAGAGCTGGGTTTCAATATACCTCAGAGTGCAACAGCATGACACCCAACGTCACACATCAGCAGAAGCAGGTAGGCATGAATATTGAATAGGCATCCATTCAGCAAATATAATCTGCCTATACCATACAAAGATGTCAAAACTTTTTTAAATGATTTAGGAAACATGAGGATCAACAGTGATTCTGGGTGTACCTAAAGTGAGGAAAGAAAAACAATGCAGCTTTTCACTCATCAAGTAGACATGCTTTGTACCAGGTGGTGATAATAGAGGCTCTAGCCTCCTTAGCTGTTCAGCCTGGAAAAGAGAAGGCTGCATGGAGACCTCATAGCAGCCTTCCAGTATCTGAAGGGGGCCTATAGGGATGATGGGGAGGGACTCTTCATTAGTGACTGTAGTGAGAGGACAAGGAGTAATGGGTTCAAACTTAAACAGGGGAAGTTTAGATTCTATATGAAGAAGAAATTCTTTACCGTAAGGGTGGTGAGGCACTGGAATGGGTTGCCCAGGGGAGCTGTTAATGCTCCATCCCTGGCGGTGTTGAAGGCCAAGTTGGACAGAGCCTTGAGTGATATGGTTTAGTGTGAGGTGTCCCTGCCCATGGCAGGGGGCTTGGAACTAGATGATCTTAAGGTCCTTTCCAATCCTGACTATTCTATGATTCTATGATTTAATATGAAATATATGTGGAAATATCCAGCCTTTAAAAGTCGTGGTTTTAGCATTGTGAACTCTCCATCCTGCTCTTCAGTCTTCCTTCAGTAACTGATGTCTGCTCTGCACAGATCAGGGTGTGATGGTGCAAGAATGACTTAGCAATGTTCAGAGGTGATTCCAGTGACAATCCTCTTTCCTGAATCCTTCACCTCTCCGTCTCAAACTGATACCAGGGTTCCCAGTCCTTCTTCTTGTCCCCAATATTTATTTTTTTTTTTTTGTCTCAAATTTTCCACAATCAATCGCCCTCATTTTCTTCTCACAGTTCACACATCTTTCTGCCTCACCCAGATCCCTGTGTCCAAATTATAGTAGAGAACTTCCCGCTTCCTTCCCTCTGCCCAGGAATGGCAGTTACAGTGTCACACTACCAGCACAAGAAGCATATTATCAAAGCTTCTCTTCGAGGAAATGGCAGGTCTTGACTTTTGAGCAGCCAGACTTGAAGGGTAAATCCTGCTAGATTACACTATACTTGGTTTTGATGGAATTGTCAAATAATTCATTGGCCTTAATTTAAGCAATCTGCTGATTGAGTTACTAAGATTTAAGTACACTATTTGGGAGATTTGAGAAAAACAGCTAAAGTGTGGAAAAGGAAACATCATCAATAGAAAGATCACTCGTCACAAGTTTTCACTTCCCTGCTCCAAACCCCATATTTTTTTAGAGCTTGCAAGAGTGCATGTGTACATATGCGTGTGATTTAAATAATAATCTGAGAAAAAAAAGTAACCTCTTGAAAGCACCTGCAATTGCGAAAATTTTACAAAGTTCTAAACAATTGAAGAAAGTGTCTAATAGTGGGAAGATGGTGTTATCTATGCCAACTATAATTACAAAATCGCATACCAGTGAGTCGATGTAAGCATACTGATGGATATGCTATAAGCATCTACAGCATATAGGAAGATAGAAAGAGACACACACAGCAGGGAAATTAACAGCTAGTTTCTCCCAAAAGATGAACTGAGATTATTAGCCAAGCTTTTTGAGAAGTTTTGACAGTCTTTTCACAGTGTATAGTTTTGAACTGGAAAAAATGTCTCATTCATCTTTAGAAGATGTAATGTATTTAAGGCTAAGTAATTAACTAGTACATGAATTTCTGTTCTAGTAGTAATCAAATGCTTCAAAACCAAAGCTGTGAAATGGGACAGAGCAGAAGGTGGGACTTAGCAGGAGAATGAATATAAGCTATGCTAAATACTGAATTTGGATACAATACTGTTAGATACAGAGAGAGAAAAAAGGTGATGAAGCTTGGAGAACAGCTGCCACCAAATTGCACCTGCTGGACAAGTTTTGACTTGGGAGATTGAGACCGGAAAATGAGAGGGAAAGGAGAGAGTCTTGAAGAACTGAAGGCCAAGGTTTAAAGGTGTGAGGCAAATGGGCTTAACTGTTGAGACAAATCTACAAGTTGTAAAATACTCCTCTTAAAATAGCATTAAAGAAGCTAAGTCACACAATAAAAGGCTTAGAAGATTCAGAGACAGAAGTAACCTGTGCAAAGCCAATTTGTGTGGAGCTAACTCCCTGTGAGCTATGCTGAGTGCAGAAAGCCTTCAGGATTACGACTATGAGCTCTGGGTAAATCATAATCTTTGAGAGTGATCATTTAAGTAGTCTGTATCACTCGTGGTTGGAGCAATGTATGTATTTTACTTCTTATCTTCACCTCTTACCTCTCCTTGAGCAAAGTCAAACCTTTCACCTGGGCCATGAGATTACCAGTCTCTCAAAAACAAAAGAACCATGCACATAAGAAAGAAATCAGACAAACCCTCATTTACTCATCTTTAGTGGATGACGTGTTTTAGTCTCAGTGCTTAAATTATTCCCATGTCAATTATCTGATGCTGTGATGCTATACCTGCAGCTGTGGTTTATCTTTGTAAAGGAAATCCCTGTTCAATTGTCAGCCTCCACTGAAATACTTCAGATTTCAGCAGAGAAGTAACAGCACAGCTGGGTGAGAATTTTTTTAGCAGATGATGAAAAATGTAGAAGCAGCTAATGGTGGTGTAAAGGAAAGGTTTTGCTGAGCCAGCTTTTATTGTGAAGTGTAGAACAGCTGCTTTGTCTGGGTTGGGCCAGGGAAGAATGCAGGCATATACTACCATTTGAAACTATCCCAATACCCATTTGCAGGTGGTTTGGCCAGGGATTGCCCCCAGAGTATGTGGGATACTAGAAGGCCAACAGTCTTGCTTCAGTGGGCTATATAGAAATCCTACTTAATGCAACCAGGTAAACCGGCATAAGAACCGTGGCAATTTGTGCATACACCTCTCATTCAGTCACTGGTCCCAATAGTCTACACCAGGTATTGCCTGGGCTGAAGTAGCAGGAAACCATTTGTTTCACTGCTTTACAAAAAAAATATTTTTTTAAAAGGAGAAATTATCATTATGTTTGACTGAAAAAACTGAGAATAACCTCACATGGTGGGAATGTGGGCTTCAAAATTATTTGGAATAGGGAAAAATATGATGAAAAAAAGTAGTTCAAAGGACAAAGTTATTGATGGTAAGAGGACTGTTTTCACCTTCTGGTTTCATGAATTTTTAAATCCCTTGTTGTCAGTAAGACTTTGTAAATGAAAATGAAAAGAGGACCCATCCCACAGACTCAGACCTCCATACAGCTAAAAATAATAATAAAATAAAAAATAAAGGAAAGCCTCTGAAGAGAAGAAATTCAGCCTTGTGCAAAGGTGTGCTCAGCAGTTCTGTTGGGTTTTTTCCTTTGATTTTTCTGAGAGGGAATTCATCTTCTGGAATGCAAGTAAATCTTCAAAAAGGGATTTTCCTTTGGAATGCAAATTATTACAGTGATGCTTCTCACACAACTGAGGGAATATAGTAATGATACCATGCACAGATAGAGCTATTTCCGTTTACAGCTATCAAATACTCATAGATTTATCTTCATGACCCCCTGTGAAGCCGATGATAAGCATTGCAATTGGACTTTCTCTACTAGGGAAACTGAGGCAAATTTTACCATCCGTGATCCTACAATAACTGGTGAAGATGTTTAACTTCTGCGCAAACCTACCCTTGGACAGTTAGTGAACTGCTTACAGATGCTAACACTTATGTTTATAGGATCAGTAACTACATGAACTACAGATGTGGATGGGTTTATGTCAACATAAGCTTGTTCTGAAGATCAAATCTGGTAGCTATTCACATTGCTGACCACTTCATCTGCTTGTGCAGACTGGTCAGCATTGATCTTCCCTATGGTAAGCAGCACTCTGGAGGAGCAGAGCCTTATGATATTTTTAGCAGATGTAGAGGCTTATATTTTGGAGTTAGGAATAGTTTCCCTTGTCTACCTGAAGGTATCCTTAGGTCAGCTTTTCCTTAGCACAATGTTTCATGTTTTTTCTTGGGATTTTTTTCTTGGCTTCACATACCCCAGCAATATGAGGTGGAAGAACAGGGATCCCAAGTTCACCATGCTCAGGAATGTGCTTGATCCCTCTGTTTAGCAGTGAAAAAGCAGCCTTGTAGTATAGGACTGAGTCTTAAATCTCTTCATTTCCTAAGTACCAGTAATCAGCCTTTGCTACACAAATTGATGGCCTGCTTTCTGCTGCTTTTGGACAAAGTGTAGACCATACCAATGGGGACACGTTTTCTCTGTGAGTTTTATTTGTCTATGCCAAGGTTTGAGACACTGCTGTCAATGATAAATATCCCCAGTTTGAAGGCAGAAGATGCAGGAATATCTGCTGAGACATACGTATCTGTTGTGTGAAACTAATGCTATGGAAGAGCTGCTTCATACGTGACATTTGTGCCTGTAGTTTAAATTAGGGAGTGTGCCAATTTAGCCAGTGCTTTTCATTTTTTCTTTTGTGAAGTGTGAGAAGAAATCTGACTTTGTTGGAGAAGTTTGTGACTCAATAGAAGTGTCAATCTTGTAGCACTTAAGTCTCATTTATTACCAGAACTGAGCTGTTATATCTTTCTCAATCTAGAAACCTTTCTGACCTTAGAAACAGCAATGTAATAATATTGGCTGCAAGGTTAGTTATTGAAATAACTGTTTTGTTAAATCTGAAAGTGGGAGAAAACTTCATGTTTTATTGATCTGTTGTTCATTCTGTTTTGAACTTAGTGGTTTGGTATTAAATCTTTATGCAGAGACTGATTATTTAGTAGGACAGGGAGCAAAAAAAATGCAGGGGTGAGGGGATATGTCACAGGCAGGGCTGCTTGAAGAAGTTAAAATGCCTTCTGAGAAAGTCTGAAATACCCTATGCAGTGGAAGTAACAAGGCATATTTACTTTGAAATGCATATGATCAATATGATACATTAAGCATTTTGTGAATGGCAATTTATTAGAAAAGGAAGACCTAATGGCAATAAAGACACAAACAAGAAGCAGAAATTCCTTTCAGTCTAAAAAACACAGAAAAGTATCTAAATGTTTTAAAAAGTGTCAACTATTTTTTAAAGGGAACCTATAGCTAAAGATCATGATTAACATTTAAGAAAGATTTTTTTCCTTTCTTTTTCATCTGTCCTGTCTTTAATTGTGCTGTTCTGAATAGCAGCCAAGTTAATGAGGTTTTAGGTCTAACCCTTAGATTTTTCATAACTTTCTTACATGAGGAGCATTGAGTTCCTTATTTATTGTCTGATTTTATTAAAAAGTATAGTAAGTCAACATAAAATGAATTTGAAGAATTCACTGCCACAAGATGCTACCAGGCTCAGTAGAATTTAAAGAATAATTGATTTAAATAGATAATGAGAACTTCTGTAGTTTCCCTAGCTCATTAGAATGATTGTATGATCACGCTTTCTTTTCCTTAAAAGATGAAGCATGACCCTTAAGCTTCAGAACAGAGACCTGGTTTGCATTGTGAAGATATTTTTCCTAGGGGAAGAATAATCTTTCTCTTGATTTCTCACATTTTTCTATGAAAAACCACAGATTAAATACTGGATTTATTATACCACCAGTGTGATAGGGCTATGAAAATTCTCATATCACTGTCATATTACTGCGCATACTCTTTTCTGGAGATCAATTTTGATTTTTTTTGTTTTGTCTTTGCTCCTGGTGGTACTGTTTATGACAAGATTTCATACTGGCTTGCACTGAATCTTAATTATTTCACTGCAGTCCTGTAACTTCAAACTCATTACTCCAGATTATGCTCATTTTTTGAGGTTGAGTTATTCACAAAAATATTGTGCAGGTTACATTATAGTGCTTCACAGAAAAAATCAAGGCCATCATGGAATCAGGGGAAAATCTTTTCTACAACTCATTGTGCAGATCCAGTGATGGGTCCAAGATTTTCCACTTTTTTGGGATTTGATTTTTCCCTTCCACTTAGTTTGTATAGATGAGGATTTACATGTGGGTGGTGAGGAATCACACTTGAACTTTCATTATTCAAACTCTATAAAAGCTTATTTGATGCAAAATAATGTGGACGGTTGAACATCATGGAGCACAGTAATGCACACACAGCGTATGAGTTCATAATGAAAGGTCTCTACAGAGTTTTCTGTATAGGACATACGATTTGTTGCTGTCCTTCATGTAGTTTGACCCACAATCTAATGATTGCCATCATTTCTTTATTTGACGAAGCTTACATCGTCTAGAAAACTCTAGAGTTCCCAGCTGACTTTTATTCTTTGACAAAAACATCTCCATCTTGTTTCTTATTTAATGTGTGGAGCAGTTCTTCTACTTCTTCACACATGAAGACTTTTTTCTTTTTTTTTTTTTTTTTTATCCCCAATACAGCAAGTTCTCCTTGTGTAATAACCCCACAGCTATTATGAAATCACGCAGAAAAATCAATGTAAGCATGTTGACCCTGATGATTGTTATCGTTATAGGCATAGGTGGGTTGCATTATGTCAAGGAAGGGTGCTATGAAGTGCTCCAAGCAGAGGACATCCCTCACAGAATTCTCATGTTTGGGTACATCATGCAGCTGGTCTGCCCCATTCTTTCTGCTTTGTACTCATGAATGGTCTGTGGAAGAAAGGGGCTGTACTGTTACCCACTGCTGTATGTGGAGTCCTTTCATCTTCTTTCCTCCTGCCTACTTAGGGAGCAAGCTGAATTTACTCACTTGCCTTTTCTGACTACCTAGGACAGACAAGAATCTTGTGGTCCTGTGCTGTTAAGGAAGGAATGGTTATGAAGCTAATGCTGAATTAAACAAATTCCTGTCATTGAAAATCAATATTTTTCTCAAGCTGCCATCTTCAGGTGTTTAGCTTCAGACCACTGGTGCAATAGCTGAGTCTTATGCATGAGATGCTGAGACATTGCTGGGAATAAATTGGTGAATTAATTAGAATAAAAAATGAGCAAATAGAATGAGGCTCAGGAAACAGGTCTATCTGTGTGGATATTTTCACCATAGGAGTCTCCTTTTACCCTGCTGTCAATCTATAACTCCAGGGTAAGAAAGTTCAGAGCAGGCAGTCTTCTAAAATAGCTGCCAGAACTTTATTTGAACATAGAAGACTGGCATAACCTAATCCTTTGCTGTATGGCATGATTCACTGTCAGGCATAATGAATAAAGTTAATAGTCACACAGAGGAAGTATATTGTTCTCTTAAGCATAAACACCTATAAACTCAGTTGTTAAATGCCCTTGCAGCTGGTTTACATTTATTTGCAAAAGACAGAAGTAAAAATGTATATATTATTTTGCCAGTTACTTCTGAGAACCACAGTGTTACAACTCTAGGTGTCAGATGTCTATTGCATCTTTTGGAGGCTAGATAAAGAAATAACAATAGTGTGTCATTTATAAATATTTTCTTCATCTAAATTCTATTTCTTTACCAAGTTACTCATTCAGACTAGCAGGTATTTTAAGAGTTTGTGGAAAAGAGGACTTTTTTTAAATGTTGCTATTATTCACATGGTTCATCTCTTTCACTTCCTTTTTCAGCGTCTGCTTCTCACCTTCACTTACTGGTCCCTAAGTTACATTTCTGATTGCTGTCTGCTCAGTTCAGTAAGGGTCTCATGCAGTCTTCAGTGATGTGCTCTGGTCTACCTCTTTCAGGATTTGTCTCCTACCCTATAAGCAGGGAACAATCCTCAGGTTAAGTAAAGTTGACACTAAGGATCTGCTTGCAACAGGTGGAAAAGGCTCACAATGCCCTCGTAGCTGAAACACCATGAGATTCTGATGTCTGCATAAACCACAGAAAAACAATCTTTAAATGTACTTTAAAAGTCACTTGTAACCAAATGACTGAATGATATAGGCTGAGAGCATAAGCTGAATAAGGAGGAGGAGCTATTTAAAACACTGTAACAATAAACATAATTGCACCTCTGTGCAGCAGTGTCCGAGAAAGTTATAGAAAAGTAGAAAAAATGAAGGAGTAATAAAGGTGAAAATATAAAAGACTACTTGGCAAGGTGAAGAAAATTCCCAACATTTCCAGATATCTCTTTGCCCCCATTCCTGAAAAGACAAAGACTCCTAGCTGCTCCAGCTGCCATGTGTATTACAGGTTGAGATCAAACTCTAGTTACCTCACTTTAATAAACAGAAAAGAGAAGAAAAAGCTGCTATATAGGAAGAGGGGAAAATAAACCAACCCAAGGAATTACTTCCAGACAAAGACTACCTTCAAGCACATGAATCCTCCTTTCTTCCTTAGCTGTATTGGTAAACACACATACACAGTTCAGGGGCCTGCTACTGCTATAAGCCCCTGCAGAGGGAATGCAGAGTGATCAGATATGACAAGAAGACCTGGCATATGATAAGGACTTGGAAAAGAGACACTTTACTGTCTTTCTAAATTGATTCACAAAAATACCATTCATGTAAGTCTGTAATTAGAGCTTTAAAATCCTGTGTTTGGTTCACTGTTGGCTGTCAGTGTGAATCTGATAGATAACTAACTGTTGAGGCCTCCAGATATCAAGATTATGAATACATCATGCATGCATTTAAGTATAGCAACCTCTGTGACTGGCATGCAACTACATACAGTTGGAAGCTGTTGCCTCCAGTTCAGCTGCAAGCACTGCTTAGGAGGATCAGGGGCTGGGACATCTAACGTCCAGTTCATGCATGGTCCATCCTGGTCAGTGAAGAAACACATTGTGAATAACCTGGAAGAGAGAAAAGATCTGAGTTCCTGCTGAACCAATAGCACAGGAACACACCAGCAGAAATGGGACATTTCTCCCCATAAGCCATAGTACAATACAGGGTGATTGTTCCAGTGCTGCATCAACAAATTATTGTGTTCTTTATGCTACTCTCCTGGTTTTGACTAATTCTTAATGTCAGACTTTCTCTCTGCATAATGTATGTGTCATTTGTGATAGGAGCTCATTAACAAAAAAATTCTTTTCCCCTTGCCCAATAAACTCCTAAGAGTATTTTGTTACTAGACTCCTCCAAATCATTAGCTACAGCTGTCATACTGTAGTCATCTTGATGCTGACAGCAGTTAACAATTAGTGTCTTTTAAGAACAATTTCTGGTTTAGATTTATAACTTTCTTAAGTTTACTTAAGAAGTCAGTGTCTTCCTTCCTGTGCATTTGAAATTTTCACACTGGATTCCTTCATAACACAATACTTTTTGTATTGGTAGTATCATGGTCAATGCAGCACACATTATTTTGTCTGAACTATTTTCTAGTCTGAGCTGTGCAGTCAATGCCACACTAAACAGCCTCCTCAATATGTGCTAGGAGCAGTATGAGAATGCTCTTTTTGGCTCCATCTGACCTACCTTCACATGTTTCAAGGGAGTTTTCTCTACCATAGTGACTTCACAGGCAGTGACATAACTGCACAACAAACACAGAATTAGAAATAGCAATTTAGGATTTATTCCTGCAAAGCATTTCGCATTTGTATCAATAGCCATGTCTGATTTCTGGTGAGAGAAAATACTTAATTTCCAAACAAACCACAGAGATGAAGTTTTACTACTCATTATTTTATTCCTTGTCTTTCTCCTTTGCCAGCCTTATTTAAAAAAAATTAAAGGGATATCATAAGCCTTTTTCCTTGACCCTTCTTCTCATTAGTCATCTAAATCACACTACACATTTCTATTGTTTTGTTGTTTTGTTTTAAGTTAAATCAAATGGGTGAGGAAGTAGGAGCAATTTCAGAGGAAGATATTTCAGTGAGATTGGGGGGTTGGATGTGATGTTACAATTCCCAAAACAAAGGGAAAACACCAGCAATGCCATAACAACTACCGGAGGTTGTCTGCAAAGGAAACTCAGAGCAAACAGACAAATTTTAAGATCTAATTAATTGCAGCGGTAAGTCTGCTTTGTTAAATTCCCAGTCTAATAAACTAGTTTCTTTGACTGTGCCTGTCCTTAAAACAATTTTTCACAATGTGCTAAGTGACAAAAAAACCCTGTCAAAACCTGAGCCTGCCAGTTCCACCCTATAAAATGATTAAATAAAAATTATGTTATAGGGTTCTATATCCATTTTCCTAATGTTTAGCAGCTAAGATTTGTTCAGTTTGTCACCTGAGGAAAGAAAATGCTGTTATTTCTGCCAGACCAGTAGCCAGCCCTGTGAGCACCCCCTAGATCTGGGAATTAAGCCAAGATTTTGTTTTGGTTTTGTTTTTGGTTTATATATTGCATTCAGCATAATTAGTAATGCAGGTGCTGCTGGCCAGAATAGGTCTCTTGGGACAGCTGTACAGTCTCTCATATTTTTATTACACTCTTAGTAACAGCTTTGTGAATACACAAACCCTGGTAGGTTCACCATGTAAGGAGGGTACAGTCAAAAGTCTGTTGGTTTGCATGAACGCAGCCAGTGATTTCATGCAAACAACTGTGTTCAGGTGTTGTAAAATATATGATAAAACAAATCATTTCTGACCACTTGATTCAGGGTTCATTTGTAAAGTAAAAAGAAATGCAAATCTATTTACCTTGAAATAGTAACTTATCAGAGCCAAAAATTAAAGAAAACATGTCTTTATTTTTATCACATATATTTATCAGGTAAAAGTGCAGTTTGTATGAATGCTAGGAGATTATTTCTTGGGGTAAATAATTCCTGCATTTAGTCTTTTTTATTCTACAGAAAACATCTTTTTTCCTAGATGTTAGCTTAAAAGTTCTCTTAGAATCATCTACAGACTACAAGTTTTCTTAATATTTTCTAATTTTCTGATTAGAAATTCTCAATAGGTTAGCAAATTTTGAAAAACTACACTCAGCTTCCATACAAGCTAACAACTACCATTTGTTTGCAGCTGCTAGATTTCTAGCGTTCTGGTCTCTGGATGATTACTTGAAACATATAAAGTTCTAATCCTGTGTTATGTGGACATAGTATATGAATACTCATAATATTAGTCTTCCATTGGATGCAACAAGATTCTTGTTGCTAATCAAGTTAAACAAATCTTAAATACTGGCAGAAGGAAGCATATTAGTCAAACAGTTAAGTCTTGTATATAAAATATTAGCTGACAGTTTTGCTGTGTTGTGTTCATCACATATGCAAAATAATTTTTGAAAATATTTGTTAAGTTGTAAGTACTTCACTCACTCAAGGCAGCAATAGCCCAAAACTTCTCAGATTGCAAAATTTCTGCAAACCTCTTCTTAATTATTCAAAGCATTCTGCTTAAGATCACCCAGCCAAGAGGTTGTCTTAAGTGCCCATGTGTTATCAACAGTTAAATTCAGGTATTTCTGAGTTCTGATTTGCTCAAGTGCAGAAGATACTACCCAGTAGCTCTAAATGTTTTCTGAATAAGAGATTCTTAATTCAAAAGACTGTAGACAGAACTGACATGAGTAGATCACATGAAGCACAATACATCATTCCTTATTTGGAGCCGTACATATTGTTTTTCTTCCTCTGTGGATGTTTAGTTGAAGGATGAATAGGTCAGTCTTAGCAGGAGAGCTCATCATATGAGTGCCAGATACAGAAGATAGATGAGTCAGTTTCATACACACTACAAATCATGCATGCAAGATAAAACTATATTCGTATTTGCATTTGACCCAAACTTCAACTTTCAAAAATAGGTTTAAGAGAAATTATTCTGAAATTCAAAAATTGCTTTGAAGAAAGAAAACAATTTAAGCAACAGAACTGAAGGACAAAGAAGTCTTTGCTGGTAGGAAAAGAATACATCGAGAATGAAATACTGTATGTCAGTCTGCATGAGCTCAAGCCTGTATTTAATATACACTTTGAAATGTGTTTATCTGATGCATGATTGATACTGCTGCAATGTTCAAATCTCAACCACTGTCCAGTCATTGCTTGTTTTTATAAAATATGGCTTAGTGTAGAAAAAAACCCCAGTCTTTTTGTGTTGAAAGCAGTACAAAATCTCTGTCTTCCCATTGTTTCTTTTTGCATATGGTAAAAAGTATTGATTTTTTTCTTTCATGACTCTTTCATTTTTTGTTTGTTTGTGCATTTATTTTAAACCTGCACAATTTGGATACAAGACTTTTAATGCTTGCTTATTTGAATGAGTTCAAATGAACATGAGGTGAGAAAGTCACACAGCTCCTTACAGGAACTGCAGCAAAGTCTAAAAAAAGAAAGCTGCAATGAACAAGAGTACAATGCTGAATATGACACTTATCTCTGTATTCTCTCTCCACTGTCTCAAGAAATTAGAGCTACTGGACATGTGACCCGAAATATCTTGGCTGTTTTGTCATAATTGAGGCATTATATTATCTGCAACATTCGTACAGATTTCGGAAGCATAATGGGTGATGAATAGTATAGCAAATAAAGATCCTGAAAATAGATGAGGCATATTTATATCAGAGTTGCAGAGTGATGGGGATTCTAATGTGCACATGTTAACCAATTAAAATGGAGCCACATGTACTAACAATCTCAGGATAAAGGGTAGTGATCTTACAAAGAGACTCATGAAATAAAAATGTGAGCTTGTACGTTTGTGAGGGTTGGCATTTAGAGGCATGAGGAGAAAGTATTTGTCAGCCTACTAGATCAGCTAATTATACCCATTCTTATCCCATTCAAATGTAATTGGGAATGGAAATACATGGGTTCTCTGAATGACCTACACTGATAGCAGATTTCTGTATTCCTCCTGGGCAGTAAGCATTTTAAGAACTGCAGAAGTACATACAGTGCTGTGATTTCATTAGGTTCAGAGCTGTAATGGTAGATGCCCATCTGACTGGCAGTGGCCATAACCTCATGTAAGCATAGAAGAATCATTAAATGAGATGGGAGATGGTCTGACCTACTGGTCAGTGGCAATAAGGTGCAACTTGGAGATACTAGAACCTTCAGGAGAAAAAATTTAGACCAAATATTATGAGGGTTTTTTGTTGTTGTTTTTGGTTTGTTTTCTTTTTTTTTTTTTTTTTGAGTTGCATATAAAACTAATTCCACCCTTTAAATGCATGTTTAATTTTATGCAGCATGTATAATCTTTGTTCAGAGGATGATGAGAACAGCAGAACAGCAGCTGCCAATTATAATTGTGGTACTGGGGAAAAAATAATCCCTGACCTTTTTGCAAGCAGTAGTGAAACTAGCTGCCATTCCAGAAAACTATTTATGAACCAGGGAAACAGTCCTAGTGAGAGCTTTGGAAGAGGGGTTGTTGCTGAGAAAAGACAAGAGTGAAAAGGAATGGGTCTAGAATGCCTTGAATTGATGGTGCTGTAAAAGCAAGAAATCCTTACTGAATCCCATCTCCTTCTAGTCCTGTTTCTAAACAAATAGAAAATGATGGCTTCCGAGAAGATTATGTATGGCTTCTCCAGCCGTTCGTATTAGTTAAGTTGTGAAAACCAGAGTCTGCACTGAGGGCAGCAGCTGCCATAATGTACTCTGGTCTGGCTTTTACCTTCTTCATTCACAGTCATAGAATCATAGAACCATAGAATAGTTGGGGTTGGAAAGGACCTTAAGATCGTATAGTTCCAACCCCCCTGACATGGACAAGGACACCCCACACTAAACCATGTCTCCCAAGGCTTTGTCCAACCCTTGAACACTGTCAGGGATGGAGCATTCAAAGCAAACTTGGGAAATCCATTCCAGTGCCTCACCACCCTTACAGTAAAGAACGTCTTCTTCATATCCAATCTAAACTTCCCCTGTTCAAGTTTGAACCCATTACTTCTTGTCCTATCACTACAGTCACTAATGTAGAGTCTCTCCCCAACATCCTTATAAGCTCCCTTCAGATACTGGAAGGCTGCTATGAGGTCTCCATGCAGCCTTCTCTTCTCCAGGCTGAACAGCCCCAACTTTCTCAGCCTATCTTCATAAGGGAGGTACTCCAATCCCATGATCATCCTCATGGCTCTCTTCTGGACTTGTTCCAACAGTTCCATGTCATTTTTATGTTGAGAACACCAGAACTGCACACAATACTCCATGTGACGTCTCATGCAATCAGAGTAGAGGGGCAGGATCACCTCCTTTGACCTGCTGGTCATGCTCCTGTTGATGCCATCCAGAATATGGTTGGCTTTCTGGGCTGTGGACGCACACTGCTGGCTCATGTTCATTTTCTCATCGACCAGCACCCCCAAATCCTTCTCCACAGGGCTGCTCTGAATCTCTTCTCTGCCCAACCTGTATGTGTGCCTGGGACTGCTCTGACTCAGGTCAGGTAAGACCTTGCACTTGACGTATTCATGGAGTGGTGTCACCTCTGTATATAATTTAGTTATAAATGATGACCGTCTCTGTGCTGCCACATAGTGTCCCCAGAGGTTGTTCGTCATTACCTAGGTGCTTTGGTGATTGTATCACCCAAAACGAAAACTGACCAAACCAGTGAGAAGATTTCTTTTCTGTCCTTTCTTCCTTCTATACTTCTTCTCAGCTGAATAACTTAAACTCTCTTTTGTGCTCTAATTTTAAACACACATGAGCATAGCAGCTTTTTAATGAAAACTTCAGTGCCTGAATACCTGCTTCTGACACTTTCATGCAACATCTCATAGAGAAGAAATAAACCTTAACATATGTTGAAAGCTGTGTAATCCAAAAAGTAAGTGTGAAAGCATTCTAAGTTATGCAGCTCTGTGTTCCACAGCCATAAACAAGCTGGGAGTAACTTTAAAGTAAAATGCTTCTACATCTTCTTGTTCTTTGTCTCACTTACTGCTAAGATTGCAGAGCAGGACTGGTCACTGTAAAGCAGATATCTTTTCCAATAACCTATCTCTGACCCCAGTTGTTTCCAGAATTTTTATCAAAAAAAACCCCACCAAAAACAACAAAAAAAGGAATGAGGCAAACATCTTTTTTGACCTTATGATGAGTAAGAACAAAAGTCTATTAGCCTTTTCAGTTTCCATGCATATACAAACCTTTCTACACTTTCAACTCCTATTGGTGTCTGTTTCTAAGCATTAGCTATTTCTGCTGGTGTATGTAAGACTGTCTGCTTTTGCAGCCTTTGAAATTGTAGGAAAAGCAATCCTTTCCAGTTTCTGTTTATGAGAAAAATTAAAATACCTGCTAAACTTGAATGTCTGGTTGTGCTTAAACTCAAATATCTTGGATGTGCTTAGTAGCAAAGACATTTAAAGTGAATCATCTACAGGACTGGTCAGTATCCAAGCTTATAGGTCACTTCTATCACATAGTCCCAGGTTACAGAATCATTTAGCTATGATTGCTTTCCCAGTGTTAAAATGATTTTATTTGGAAGAAAGTACTATAACTCCTTTTCTTACAGAACAGAGAAGACACTAATGCAGAAGGAGAACATGCCTTTCACTGCCCTTTTTCTTACCCTGGATTACAGTAGTGCTATGAGGCACAGAAAGGAGTTAAGTTATAGAGGATTTCTATGACCAAACCAAGAACATTTGTCAGGAAGCCACAGTGTGCATAGCTTACAACGGAGCTGTTCAAATGACATGATTTAGAGCTATTTAAATGTCTAAAACAAGCTTAGTGTAGTTTCAAGGGCATTTAGTTCCATGCAGTCTTTCATGAACTGTCCAGGGTCCCTGTGAAGGTCTCCCAGCCTCACCTCCATGTGTAAATCTGGTGTGAAGAAAAAGTATAAGGCCATTTAACGAAATCCTATATAGAGAGCATGGAGGTATCTTTTCTTCAGCTTCTTTAAACAGATGGCTAGATCCTATATTGGGTTTTGCTAATGTATTTCCAAGGTTTTTGGAATCTTGTCAGTCTTATAACACAAAGATACCTCATCTGTGTCACTACTGGGCATGATCTGAAACACCTCTGTGAGGCTAACCTGATAGAAACAAACATAAACTGATAAGGATTCATTTCAACAATACAAAACACTTGGAATAAGCCTCTACCATGATTTTATGCCTAGTCTGACATTAAAGTTGAAACAAAGCTTTAACCATTAGCTAGATAATGGATTTCTGGTAAACAAGTCATTCAAAGTGTTTAAGCTGACTGCTGTTTGCTCAATAGTTTGGTTTATTTTGTTAGGCTCATGACAGCTAGTGAACCAAAAGCAAGCAAGCAACAAAATGTTATTCCCTAAACTAGCAGTGAACTCCCATACTCTGCTGTTGGCTGATTTGTTCACTGTATAAAATAACAGTGGTTACAAGATCAACAAACTTCTTAATACTTTCAGTACACTCCCAATTTTTAAAGCTCTATGTCAAGTTTTTCAATTTCCTAGGTTTCAGGACATCTAGAAACACCACCGTTTTATTTCAGACCTCCTGAGGCAAATTTGCATTGAAATGTAGCATCATGGTGTGATGATGTGCATCTGAATGTGACTGCACAATGCAAAAATGCAATGTCATCACCTGGTGAGATGCTATGAGGCATATATACAAATGTTATGATGTAGCAATGTAAAGCTACAGTCTTTCCTCTCTCCCTGTAAGAAAATCCAAAAGGCATCACTCATGTTTCATGCTGAGCACATTGCCTGGAGAATGATGCTGTGACAGTGATGGAGAGCAGAGAGAAGAAAAAAGCAGAGGACCCTTAACAGGTGGCGGTATGTGCATAAATATTTGTTGAAATGGCTCTCAACAACTGCTGGATGCTAACAAATATAATTGAAATAGACAACAAAGCATATTAAAAATGCTTAAATAGTCATGTCCCCTTTCCAAAACGAGCTTAATCCAAGAACATCTTGATTGCAGATTCTGCTGCCAGTGAATTATACTTACGCTGTTAATGTGCAAAGCAGATATTTGGAAGTATTGTCTATCTAGAGCCTTCAGGCTATTGCTAGCCAGAGACAGCAGCCAAGCTGGTTTAAAGCTAGTTCAGCTCTAGTGAGCATAACAGAATATTGCTGCTACTCTGTAGGTGTAAAGTATGTAGACTTGTTCATAATCAAAGTCACTTGGACAGATACGACAACAGTTAGCTGCTAAAACACTACTATAAAATGTTCCCTAAGATCAGTATATGTAATGCTATTGTGTGACTGGACCTGTGACACTCTTCGCAGATTAGATAAAAAAATCCTGATGAAAATGCTTTGCATAAATGTTATTGTCTACTCTAAAAGATAAGAAAATAAAATTCTGTAAAATCCGAATATTTATACATTTCATGAATGTTAATATTGATTAAACAAAATCTTTAAAGAAGATTGCCCTTTTGAAATCTTTAAAGATTGCCCTTTTGAATATATACTGGAATTTATTTGAAAAACTACATAAGTCAATTCTCAAAGAATCTTGCTTACTGGTATTACAACTCTAATCAACTTGAAGAATATTTTCTTTCTTTCAAAGAAATCTGCCTACTCTGTTGAGTTTTCCCAAGGTTGTGAGTTCTAATTAACATGCAGTTTTCATAGTCGGTTGATATAACTGTGAATCATTAAAGCCTAAAAATGTGTAATATCCTTGGTAACTCTTGCCTTTTCATGCACTTCAAGAATATCTGTTTCCATTCCTCCTGCTGGGAAAAAAATACTTACGAACATGGAGGTAAGGAAGGTGGATACCTGTGGGCATTTTTTCTCTGTCACCTTTGCTCCTGCCAATCTCTTGTATATGACTGACTTTTTCCACTTGAAATTAACATTCTGAACCAGCTTCATCTTCACCAAGCTTATAGCATATCAAGCACTGCCCAAGTTTAGAAGGGAAGTCACAGATTTACCCTCAAAAGCATACTGTTGGCAAGGGATGTCACCACTTCTTTTTCAATAGACCCTATAACTTGAAATAAATTTATACTTGATGAGAAGGTGATCCTGCCCCTCTATTCTGCTCTCCTGAGACCTCACTTGATTAGTGTGCAGTTCTGGTGTCCTCAACATAAGAAGGACATGGAGCTGTCGGAGGAAGTCCAGAGGAGGGCCATGAGGAGGATAGGGGCTGGAGCACCTCCTGTATGAAGACAGGCTGAGAAAGTTGGGTCTCTTCAGCCTGGAGAAGAGAAGGCTGTGTGGAGATCCCATAGCAGTCTTCCAATATCCGAGGGGGGCCTATAGGGATGCTGGGGAGGGACACTTCATTAGGGACTGTAGTGATAGGACAAGAAGTAATGGGTTCAAACTTACACAGGAAGTTTAGAATAGATATAAGGGAGTTCTTTATTTTGGGGGTGGTAAGGCACTGGAATGGGTTGCCCAGGGAAATTGTGAATGCTCCATCCCTGGCGGTGTTCAAGGCCATGTTGGACAGAGCCTTGAGTGACATGTTTTAATGTGAGGTGTCCCTGTCCATGTCAGGGGGGTTGGAAGTAGGTGATCTTAAGGTCCTTTCCAACCCTAACTATTCTATGATTCCATGAGCCCATGACTACATTTTTACTGTATCAGCCTTGGTATAAGGACTTAGGCTGCTTTGACCAACTGTTTAACTATTTTGTTCTTCGGTTCATTTCTTGATTTTTTTTTAGTTTCTGGTGTTTTCCAGAGGAAAGCACGATTTAAAATGGACTATAGTAGGTACTGTAGAGATATAAAATTCTTTCTGGTTGGGAATAGTGCATCATATGTGCTCAGATTGAGGAAAGGCATTTTCAATTTTCAGGCATAATGTTGGTCAAGAGTGCCTGCTGATTCATTCTGAGGAGGGTGAGTCAGACAAGCTAAATTAGGTTTCTTCTCTGAATCATCCTCTACAGGAGACTATCTTACTCCACTGACTAGAGAGAGAGCCTAAAGAGATTACTATACTGGGCTAAAATTATACTTTGTCGATACCAATTTCCTAACTGTCCTTTCTTGAAGTCCATTCTGCTCTGAACCCCAAGGATGAGAATATGTTAGCTGACACTTGACACTTTTTTAGTTGTTCTTGAAGAGGGAATAAAAGTGGAAGTTATTTAATCTAGAAAGTATCCTTCTTTTGTATTTTTAGTATAGCAATAAGTCCATTTTTTTTCAGTAGAAGCGCTCACAGTATTGTCTTGAATTGTGTGCTTAGAAAAAAGTATGAGATATCAGATTGAGAAAAAGTGCGTACCTTTTACAACCCACAGAGTTCTTCAAAGTTGCAATTATATTTGTAGCTTACACTTATTTTCCAAAAAATGATATAGCCTGCTGGATAGAATTCTTATGTTGAGTTAAATAAACAGAGCTGCTTTTAAAATATGAATGCAAAATCCTTAAAAAAATGGGCAAGCATTCCCTCTTACCCTGGTTATAATGCCATGATAATCATGGCAGTTATCTTTTATTATTTTGATTGATTGTGTAGTCTATAGGCTGTTAAATGGCCAAAGCTGATAGTATTACAGGTGGACCACAGACATCCATTAGGACACAGAACAAATATGTAATGAAAAGTATCTATGAATCTTTTACAGCCATGCTGAAGTTTTCTTCTACTCCAGCTTCATCTAGAACAGCTTATGTTTGTCTATCGATATAGTTATCTTTTTCTGTCTTTGTATCCACCTTTTAAAAATAAAATTTCAAATGGTTAGCAAAAACATCATAAGTAACCTATTTTTACTAGTCCAAGACAAGAATATATCTTTACTTTTTTTCTAAATTATAAGATCACAGAATGGTTGGGGTTGGAAGGGACCACTGGAGGTCATCTAGTCCAACCTCCCTGCTTACGCAGGGTCGCATAGAATACATTACTCAGGGTTGCTTTCAGACAACTCCTGAACAATTCTAGGGAAAGAGACCCCTCACCCTCTCTGGACAACTTATTCCAATGCTCAGTCAGATGTTTGTCCTTTTCCAGATAATACATTTCTATTTTTCTGAGCCCAGCTTGGAATTTTAGAGTTGCTGGCAAAACCCTTTTTACTTTTCCTTAACGTATTTTTGAGCAGTCCCTTTTTACCCTTGTCCAGGGGAGCCCACTCAGTTTCTTTGTCCCAGCCTCAGAGGCAAGCACAAGAACAAGGCAGATTTAAATGAAACGGACATGAAGAAATAACCTTCACTGGTCTTGACTCTATGGAGCACAGTTTGAATTGTGTGTCCCTGCTGTGTCACCCCTCATCTTCCCTTCTTCCCATTGACATTGAAGTTGCATTCAGCTTTGACCACTTCCATGTATTACCAGGGTGTAGATGTGTGACAGCGTTTTTATGATTTCTTTCAATTTAGTTTGATTTCATATTGTCAAGAGAGTTCAATTGCAAGTGAAAATACATGACAAAGTTTTCGGTGTTGTTGATATAGAACATATATTTGCAGCCTGAATTTCCAAGTGTATATTGTATGTATTAGAGGCAGCAAACAAATAAAACCTTTCACTGCAAAACATGAGGGAGGGCTTAGGAAGGCCAGGCTGCATCTTTTCCATTTGAGATTAGTAGTTGGAGAAGTTTGATTTGTGCCCCTGAAAATAACTGATAGTTTTAATCTCTGTAATGCATTCAAACTTCATAACGATGGTGCATTACAAACGCAGCATAGCAAACTGCTGCATTCAGCATTATTCAAGTTACAAAGTCAAGTACTTAGATACTAGGAACTGCTGGAATCCAGGGGGCCTAAGCATCGTTACTGTGGTCCTCCACTGTCTGGATTGATTAGTAACGCCCATGCAATTTGCAAGGAGATAAAGTTTATTTGTTCATAGCATTATTGTTCCATCCATAACAGCAGGACTTATCCCAAAATTTCAGTAAAACATTTTTGAAAATTCTCCACATCATTCCACAGCTGAAAAAAAAAGTTACTTGGATTTAACAAAATGTAACTCAACACACACCTTAATATTCAAACAAAATGGCTCACCTGGTTCTGGACCACCTCCCAGAATGGCTAGCCTGGAGAGCATGAGAAATTACCTATAAGTAGATTAGCAAAACTAAGAGAAACAAAGTTGCGGCATTAGAGGTTTTGGTCAATTTCTCCATCAGGCAGGGCCAGTTACTTTGCTTATATGAATGACAGTGCTTCATCTCCAGTAACTAAATATTATAGATGATGCTTTCAAGAACTATTTTAAAGGTCCCTGTTAGTATATAGATGCATTAATTTTATATTATCTTCTGTCTACTGATGCCCTTACATCTATAGATGCCCTTACTTCTGTTTTATAGTAGTGTAAGTTGTAAGAGACAGTAAGACTTCTGGAATGCCGTAATCTAAAAATAGTATGTATATTCCACATTTACTTTATTAGCATTTATTTAGAAATATATATTTTGCATTTATTGCATGAAGCAAGTATAGGAAAAAGTAATGATCTTGCCTCAAGTGTCTGAAAAATTGGCAATTTACAAACAAAAATGAAAAATTAATTTGGAGCAACATGAGAAACATAAGTATCTATCATATGTTTTTTACGTTTCTTTCATTGTTTTTAGCTTTTAAAAATCTGTCTGTTTTGCTTACTTAAAGGAAAGAATTAGTGTCAATAAGCTCTTGAAATAGGTAATTCTTCTGATGGGACCCAGGTTCACTGAGAGCAGATTTCAACGTCTGTAAGGTAAGAAATGCAGAGAAAGACTCTTAGCTCTTACTAAGGAAACCATTTTCACCAGTGTTTCTTATTGTGAAAGTAACATAGGATAAAAATATGTGAGGAAATTTGGGGACTATGGTGGTTTTTCCCCTCCCACTGTAAAGCCATTAAAATCATAATGTCAAAAATTGTAGCCTATGTAAACAGAAAATTTAATTGCATTTAACTGTAATTGTTGAGTGGTGGAACATTAAAATCCAAAAGAGAGCCTATAATTGTTTCACTTGCACTGTCTGACTTTAATTAACATTGAGTTATACTGTAAATGTACAGAACTATCAATGAAAATGATTGGATCTTTTTAAGGTGAAATGCACTGCACATAGCCATGGTCGTGGAAGAGAAGAGTTTGAATGCTGTGAAAATTGAGGAAAAAATAAAACTTTGACCCTTTTTTAGGTTAATTCAAGCAGTTAGGATGTAAGCTTTCCTTGCATTCCTTTTTATTTACTTTCTCATAACAGGGATGAGTGAATTTTTGAAGGATATATGCTGCTGAGTTTAACGTTTGTATGCAGTGGCTGAAAGAAAGTCTTTTAATTCGGAAATGCATTCAAACTACTTGCACTTTCTTATCTATCTGCATTTACACTCAGATTTGAAATCCACTAAAGCCAACTGAAAAATCTCACGCTGAGTTTAATGGACAAGGACTCAGGCCCTTATAGCATGGTCATTATCAGAGTCTCTGATTCTGCAACTGACTCCATGCGGGAGTCAGTTGAAGTCAATGGTGCTTCAAGAGGGCAGCTGAATTTGTCAATGGAAGTCAGCTGCAGGACTTATGCTTTTGTAACTAGGCATTGTGTTTGCATCAAACATGCATTGATCTCTTCTTCAAAGAACATAATAAGGGGTGTCTGCTCTCCAGGTAGTATTTATCTTCCACTGCTATGTTTCACAGTGATTTTTTCCTAATTTGTATTTGTACATACTCTATTTTCTAAGATGTTTTCAATATGATGTGAGTTACTACATTCATTTTTCTTGGGATTTTAAGGATGATGTGCCTGTTTACTAAGTTTTTTAAAAGAAAATGGTGATGGGTAGGGGATCTGTAAATATATTACTACTCTGTAAGCAACAGAAATATAATAAAAATCGGAGTCAAAAACTCTATTGCATATACTAATAGTGTAAAGGCAAATTATCTGAGTTTTACCTAGTAGATTGAGGTAAATTGAAATGCAAGAGAGCTTTCGAGTTTTTTTCCTAGTTTTTCACAGTAAGCAGAGAAGAAATCGTTAAATTAAACTTTGTATCTTCATCTCTGCAATGGAGAAATGTGTGGTTACTCAAACTTTAAAAGACATCCAGTATGACAGAGTATTTTTATATAGTAGGACTGGACAATTATTTTTGGTGAATTGTTTTTTAGACTTAAGGCTTCAGACCTAGTTGTCACACAGAGGTTTTCATATTTTCCCATTCTGATTTGTCTAACCCAGAAGTCATTAGGCACTTCCTCAGGATGGCAACAAGAAGGTTCAAGATACTCAGCAGCCTGAAAACGTTTAGAAAAATGGACCAAGGTTGGTTGTTTGGAAAAGCAGAGCATTGGGAAAGAGAAAAAAGTCAAAAGGAATCTCCCTGACTTCAGTTGGTTGTACTGAAGGGAGATTCATCAGATAAATAATGAACATAATTAAAAGCTTTACAGTTAGTTTGAGCTCTGCCTTGTAATCTGACAATGAGTTACAAAGGACTTTTGAGGAAGGAGCTAGGAGATGATGAAGCTCAGTATAGGAAAACAAGTCTCTGTCAACACCTTCCTAATTCTTGGCTTCCTTACTGGCCTTTTGGTAACAGTGGATAGGTGAGCATATCTTTCTTCCTTGTTTTTTTATTTCTGTGAAATTGTGTCAGGCTGGGCACAGACAGGGTATAAGTAGAAAGGAGGCTAGAAGAGGGTTGCTAGTTGCAAGGCTTCTAAAGGTTTACTTGTTTTCTCAAAGACAATTTAGTATTGTTAATAAACGCCATTTTAGCTCTTTGGGTGTGTTTGGTGTCAAATACACTTTTTAAGCAGTAAAATGTATTTTAATTCATATGAGCAAAGACCAGTACAGAAATTTGAGATATCAAATAGCAATGATCATCAAATCAATTTGTATTCATCAAATCAAACAGTTGGCTCTTTCTTCAGCTGTATAACAGAACCATTTCTAATGACTTCTGATTACCAGGCACAGACATAATGCACATTTTTCTGGCAGGCCCAGGTACCGCTTACGCTGCTGAAAAACATCCCAAAGGACTGTCCTGGCTGCATAATGGCAGATTAGGGAGAAAACATCCTTTGGGTAATTGGTGAAGTCTGAAACTTTATAATGTGATAACACAGAAGAAAAACTTTTCGCAAATCTTGCTACAGAATCTGTGGCAAAGCTAAAAAGGAGTAATGAAAGAGCAGCATCTGGTGTTACTAACAAAGAGAAAGTCCAGCTTCACTTGGTAGATGTGAAAGAGCAGGACTCACCAGCTTTCTAAACATTGCTTTGCAGGCACTCAAAATGCCTGCATTTGTGGATTGACTCTGGCCTATCCTAAAATACATGTTTAGCAGTACTTTCTTGTTAAAACCGAATGGCTGGACAGTGACTCTTCCAGCTTGTGCACAGCCTTTGATGTTTACATAACTATGCAACTGTGTGCAGACGAAGGTCTGCAGTATTTTTTTTTAGAGAGCCTGAAGGTTTTTATTAGAAATCATAAGAGTATGTCCTTAAGTGTTTACCTGAAATTGGGGAAACTAAATTAACAACTTAGTAATTGTGGGTCTCCTACAATGCAGTTTTGCTCATTTTTAAGATTATATGCCTAATGATTAGAAAAAGATTTCAATGAGGAAATTTTTACTTTCTGTTCATGTTGTTAAACACTTCGTCAAAATTTCAGATTAATTTCTAGGTGATATGGAGTTTTTCTATATGCTACTGATCATTCACAGAATCTTTTCCTCTGTCTTTCCAGTGCAAGCTTTAGAAACTAGACCACACAATTCCTGCAATAGGAGACCTGCTACAGTGTGGGTGCTCTGGGGTACTGTGATGGGAGTAGCATTTTTGTAGACTTTATTTTGATTTGTTATGTACTTTGGTGACAAGTCTCTTGATGTTACCCTTTTATCATTAGATCTCCATAAATTCAAAGTGAGGCTAACAACTTCGCAAAATATTTACCTGAATGTCCAAAACCGAGTGCAAAATTTTAGGTTTATGCAAGACCTTAAATTAAACTAAAAATATTTATAAAATATCTATGTGAAGTAAATAAAGACATAATGTGATGGCTGGATGGCATTAGTAGAAAGGGTAACCAGACACTCCAGGAGAACAAGAGATATTGGAAACTGCCTTTTTCAAGGGGCCTGTATATTGTAGGAAGTGTTTAATCTTGTTTGATAGTGCTTGCTTTAATTAGTCTTGATGGGAACAGGGTGATAATATTTACCCATTTTGATGGGCTTGATAGTGCATTTCTGCATAATTTTCAGACCCCTATTTGCATGTATGTGCATAATTTTCACAACTTTCTTTTCTTTCTCTGTGGATGGATCTGTTAGTGTTAAACATGCAGTCTTCACCCACATGGCCCAGCTTTTTCTTGCTATTGGAGGCAATCTGACGTGTTCCTCTGCACTTTTCCCTGTGGCCCCATTAGTTGTTTTTTGTTTTTTGGTTTCGTTTGTTTGTTTGTTTGTTTTGTTTTGTTTGTTTTTGTTTTTGTGGTTTTTTGTTTTGTTTTGTTTGTTTTTGGTTTTGTTTTTTGTTTTGTTTTTTTTTGTTTTTGTTTTTGTTCCTTGATAGTGGTCATTTATAAAATCAGATTTGTTCCGATTTTAGGACAGTTTCTCCTGCATTATTATGTCACTTTCTCTTTCTTTTAAAAGCACCTACTGACTGGTTTCTTCCTTCCTTTTTGTCAGGCACTACCCTCAAGATTTGATATTTTCTGTGCTGCATTCATGTTTTCCTAAGGTCCCCATGCAGACTCCATCATTGTTTCAAGACATAGCTCTTATTTCCTCTGGCTGTTCTCCACCACAAACTGTACCAGTCAGTACTTTATACACAAACATGCTCTAATATACCCATACACACAGCAGCTGGGTTTTTTTTTGGTGGGAAGGGAAAAGAGAAGATTTGACTCATTCTCCTTGCATCCTTTCCTGCCTTAGCAGCTGCCAGGAACAGTGAGAGTGGGACAGCCCCATGAGGAGGCCTGAGCTGGGAAATGGGAGTGACCCCGACACAGGCAAGGCCTTCTGCTACAGGACTCAAGCTGAGTTACAGACAGTGACAGGTCCATCTACATTCCTGTGATTATCAAGAAAATGACAGGCTACAGGTCTGGCTCAAAATCAGTTCAGAAGACAAGGAGCAAGTCAGGAACCACAGGGAACACATCTCAAGGCACGTGTGGGTGCTCTGACCTGAGCCTTCATGGAGCTCTGTAAGTCAGGGGCTGAGAGGGCCTGGATGGGAGTCCTGGTGGTGCTGGACAGGGCAAAAGTGCCCATGTGTGGGACAGTAGTCATGCCTGTTTTCTGAGGACTACCTTTTAAATTGGGAGGAAAAAGGTAACCTTTCTACTAAAATCTGCTTCTCTCTTTTTTCTGTGGCTAGCGTTGCTTGGATGCTGATATCTCCGGCTTGTTTCTGAACTTGTCTTGAGGGTAATCCCAAGCACACATACAGGCTGAGTGGAGACTAGGTCGACAGCAGCCCTAAGGAGACAAATCGGGGATGCTTGCTGATGAAAATCTCAACATGAGCAGGCAGTGTGCACTTGCAGCTGTCCTGGGTTTGGCAGTAGCAGTCCTTTTTCTCCTTCTTGGTAGTTGGTGTGGAGATGTGTTTTTTTCTTTTGACTTTCAGCTTGTGAGCAGTGTTGATAACACCAGTGTTTCAGTTACTGCTTAGTACATTTTGGTCTGGCCAAGGACTTTCTGAGTCTCATGCTCTGCCAGGGAGGAGGGTA
>JAOEHY010038623.1:4662-58906 GCA_025447955.1 Psilopsiagon aurifrons
CAGGAGCAGAGGGAAGAAAAAGGGGGAAGTGAGTGAACAAACTGCGTGGCTGATTTATGGCTTAAACCACGACACTATTTCAAGACAATTAAGAGATATGGAGAGAATTGGTGGAAGAGTGAATCAGGGGTCATAGTCTAGTTCAGTACAGAGCCAACCAGTGCTCCATCTGACGAATGAAAGCAAAATACAAGGCTTGAGAGGAGCCAGAAAATATCTGAATAAATAATTAGAGCTTGTGTGTTTCAGGGAGCTGGGTTTTCTTGGCAGCACCAGGCTGTAGCCATTTCTGAACAAACAAGATTGAGATTTATGTCTCAGTAAAGTGATGCTGGGAGCCTGTTTGAGGTGCTGCACAAAGACCATTTCCGATGCTCTCAGCCAGATGAATTTCCTCCCTGTGCTGGAGGTGGGCAGAAACATGGTGTCCTCACAAGATATGCCTCAGAGGCAAGGTTGGTCTGTGCTCCAGAGGCATCAGTTGTAGGACTGAGTCTGTGGGACACTGCCAGGGGACACCTGCTTTTAAGCTAAAGGGGAGCTGGCTCAGTTTTACATGCACTCTGGTCTTCAGGAGTGCTGAGCTTCTGCACCCATTCATGTCAGTGGGGTTTGTGTAGCTTCAGCAATTGTAAAATCAGAGAAAAACAACAAAACCCCATGCCTGCAGGTAATGGCTTTCTATAGATATAATTTACAGGTGCCTGCACTGTATGTACAGCAGCTTGTTCCTGTGTGCTCTAGAGGATAACTGCATTTGTACAAGAAGCTGGCCTTGGGAAGTGCCTCCATAATCACAACTGTCACCAGCCAGTTCATGCTTACAAAAGAGCTTTGCACAGCAAAGTATTAGTAATGGCATCTGTAAAATGAAAACCTGAGGCACAGGAGGCAGGCAGCCTTGTCTCACAGCTCATTTGGGTTTGGGGTGGGGAGGAATTTTCCCTTCCTGCCTCCCATGGGACATTCCTCTCTGCCCCCTGCAGAGACAGGCAGGACTGGGGGTGAGCAGCCAGAGGTGCCCTGGAGCAAGGGGGAAGCAAGGAGCTGTGTTCACTCTCCTCTGTATTTGCTGCCCCAAGCAAATGCCCCTCTCATTCCCCCAGTGGCCTTTAAATGCAGGTTCCCACTCTTGCACCCCTCACCTCCATAGTGAAACCTCCTCCTGTCCTTCAGCTGCCAGGGGAAGAAAACAACAACAGGTGGAAAATTAACTCTTTTTCTCCTTTTTTACAGCATTGTTGCAACATCCTTTTCTCCCCTTCAGCTTCAAGGGGACTGGGCTGCTGTGCCAGCGCTGACAGCTGTCACCACTTCACCTTTCAGGACCTTGTGCTGTGCTCCCACATTAGAAGGTTTGTTGTATTTAAGAAAGCCTGTTCTGTCATTGCTAAGGAATGTATAAAATCTGGTGTCAATAAGCTTAATTGGTGCAGAGGCCTGATTTGGTTTGGGGGAGAGGTGTAGATATTGCCCCCTGCTAAACTCTGTAAAGGAACCTGGCAGCTTGGTTTGCTGGGGAGCAGTGACCTGAGGTGTGTGAGTAAAACCCTCAGCTGAGGGTTGGGAGGAAAAGTGCAATTAGAGGTGGTCTTTTACTGTTGCTCTGATACACTGAGTAGAGTTAATGCTGAAGGGCACGGAGGTATTAGAACACAGGTAGGAGACCTGGTGGGTCTGAGAGGAGAAGCTTGAGTCGTGGAAGAGAGGAGACTTTCTGGGTCCGGGATAATTTGGGATTCCTAGGGAGAAGCTTGCCAGCTGAACTAGAGAGTCTCGGTTTCTGCTGGTATGGCTCAGCCTTCCTAGGAAGACACTTCAATGTGTGTTTGATTAAGAAGAAAATGGGCAGAGCAAGTGGAAAATAACAGTACATCTCAAAGAAAATTCCAATGGGCAAGAGCTGTTAGTTGGCTTCAGATAGAAAGGCTGGGCTGAGCTTTTTAGAGGTAAGCGAAATTGGTACAAGTGTACACTTCAGGGTAGGAGAAATTAAAGGGCGGCACAGCTGCTAAGAAATTAAAGTTGATGTATTTGCCTCTATAAATTCAGCGTGTTTGCCAGAGTTCTGCACTTGGATTAAACTCAAAGCATATGTTCTCTGACTTGAGGATTATCCCACACTGGGCTGCATCCATTCCTTCTGCTCTCTTCTCAGAGAAACAGCTCAAGTTTGGTGAACTAGCAGAATCCCACGACTAAAGTCCAGTAATCCTTGCACCACTTTCAGTTTGCTCCTTAAGTTTCATTTTCCCCCTTTGTCCACTTGTTTCCCTATAGAGGTGCTTCATGATTTCTTCCTTTTCATGGTATCTTTATTTCTAATATCTTTTCCTTAGTATTTTACCCCTCTTTCTGTGCTGAGATACGAATGTGTCACTTGTTCAGTGCGTTTCCAGATAAAATGGCCTTTATGTTCTCAAATTTTGCTTCATTCATGTTTTAGAGAGGCTCATCAGAAGCATCCCAGAATAAATCCAGATTCCCTCTTTCACGTGCACAAAAAGTCAACAGCAATAGGCTTCTAGTTTATTGAGCTTGTTTCTGCTCATAGTGGTCAGCATTGTTTCAGTGTTTCCTTGCTATTTTCAATCTTGTTTAGTTTGTAAACAATTTTGCTCAGTGACCTGTCTTTTTATTACAATTACTGAAAAACTAGGCTACTTAAATCCTGGCTTGTTCATAAGGCTCCTAGTGAATCCTCAGCTGTTGATAACAAAGGAATTCGGCAGAGTGAAATTCGTCTCTCTGTAAAGGGTGTTTGCTGCAGTCAGTTTGCATCCTTAGAAAAGATTAATACCATCCAGTGGAACATATCACGTACTGATGACTTCAGGTTGTCCACTAATCTTTGTAATTGGCATGAAATCCAGGCTGGCTGGGAGTCAAAATCCTGTCTGCTTGGCTTTGTGTGTGTTCTGCTGATTATCTGCCTAATGAAGTAAGTAGGCAGAGCAGTGTCTGTGTCATCCTGCAGCCATGTCAAGTTATTCACCAAACCTCTCCCTGGGAAGGCAGTTTGGAAACTTAGGTGAAGATTTTTGTTTCAGGATTAATTTGCTGCTTTGTAGAAACCTAAGGATGTTATAGGAGGAGATCAGTGTCAGTGAACTTGCTAGCTTTAAAGGAATGGAGGGGGGAAAAAAGTCCATGATCGTTCTAGCTGTTTCCAGAATGAAAGACTCCAGGTTTCCTCTTGAAATGGTATTAGTTGCAGATACCATCTGGGACTCTCCTGAGCAAAAACACCTCAGAAAGCCCTTATGGTAAGCAGGTTGCATGTCTCAGTTCTGGGAGGGTTTGCTGTCACACAGAAATTCCAGATCGTGTGCTGGTAATTCCAGGTCTTTATAATCCAATGATCCAACTACACTGTACTGTGGTTAGAGTAGGACCCTGAGTGTTGTTTTACCAGCAACATGACTGGGGTTTGCTCTTGTGTGTGTTCACTCTCAGCATGGGGTTTTTGCCTTTATATAAGTTGCAGTTAATCAGCCAGGAGTCTTGGGAGCTGAGTTCCCTGGGGATTGATGGCCAGGGGCAGGGTGTGAATGGCAGGGTTCTGCCTGCATAAGGTGGAAAGAAACCAGAAAGTAGCAGAATGCTGGAGGGAGCAGTCATGAGCATGGCTCACAAAGGTAATGGCAAAAAGAATCAATGAAATGCAGAGCAGAAAGCAGAACTGGAAATCACGCAGAATTGATCTACTTGCTGTTTTCTCATTGTGTTGTGGAAACTTGACTTTACAAACTGAATTGCACCAAAGAAATATCTGGTTTGTATTATCAGTCTTGTCTCCATGGAAAAAAAGTCAGATCAGACGTCAAGATATTTTATTCTTTTAAGTGCCATCATGTTTTACTACATATTTTGATATCCCTCATAACTATTTTCTTTTTATTCATTATAAATGATTAATTCACTAGGCACTTTGCCTCCCTTGAGTATTGCAGGGTTCTAAATGGCTTGTTTTGCCAAAAAGTGTTTGTTACTGGATCAGAGAAGCTTGATGGCAAGTAAGGAGGGAATGCTTCCTAATAAATATTCCTTTTGGATAGAGTGTGCCTCTACATTGGAAGAAGAATATTCTGAGAAGTGTTCTAACAGTGTTTGTACTTACCCTTGAAGTTGGAATTGTAAGCAGCACTTTGCCATTCCAGCCTTGTGATGATGTTCTAAAGGACAAGAATGAATTTTAATCTAAAGAATATTTATGGGGTCTTTTTTTGATAGAGAAGAAAATATTATAGTGCATGACATTACAGAGGAAATAAGCTCTATAATTCTCACTTTATACAGATGCAGTATCATTGTTGCAGACTGATGGACTTCTGAGGTGTTTCTGGGCTGTCATTTTTGCCTAGAGAAAGACTTTCTGGTTTTTGTCTATATAATTATATTGCTCTCAAAGGATTTGCTCCTGTTTTTAGCAGTCAGGAGAGAAGCAGTGGACTCATAATACACCAGAAATAAATTCTACTTCCTGCCTTCAGATCTTCCAGTCAGATAAATGAAGAAAGATAATGGAGAAAAGCACTCAAACAAAAGAGTGAAAGTCATGTTTAGTCTTTTGGGGGGAAAATGAGAATGGAGCTACTCTGATAGGGGCTGTAATAAGAGTTGTTTCAAAGGGGAGGGGTGGCAGGAGGTGGGACTTAAACCTGCCCACAATGGCAGGGCACCTGTTGGGAGCTGAAAGCTTTTCTAGGGAGCTCGGTGCTAATTGTTGCCTCGCAGCTGGAGGATTATGTGTAACCTGAGCATTTAGCAGTGAAGTTCTTACAGCAGCCTTGACAAGCAGTAAAGGGAAAAGTTCCTCTTTTTTTTTTTTTTTTTTTTCCCTACAGTTAATACCACAAAAGGGTGTTCTATAAAGTGTGTCTTTAATCTTACCTTGCTGTGATGCCCTTTCAACGAAGAGGACTACAGTCTGCAAGTAAAGCCACTGTAAATGCAAGGCTGTTGTTTTAACTTCAAAAGTAACTCTAATGCTACTAAATATTGTATCATCTACAGAGCTGAACCAAATCCCCCATTCTCTGTTCAATAGGCTCATATGCTGGGGGTTTTTTCCTCTCTGTGTTGTAAAAGTACCTTCCATTGAATAAACGTCCTTAATCTAAATTGATCCTCAGTTGCCTGGAATGTCTGAGCTAATAGAACAAATAGCAGTTCATTTTATGCCTGTGTAAGATTCCATTTATTTCAGGGAGGCATACTAGGATCAGTGTATTTGAATATGATGTGAATTCATGCTTTATTTTCTTGTCACAAGAACATAGAAAACCAGTGTAATGGTGTCAGCCTTTTATCAGTCATCTGAAGACAAGCAACAGAAAACATCACTGAAGTAACTGTAATTGGATGAGTTGCAGAAAGAAGAGCTGCAAATCGTGGAAATAAACTCTTAAAACCTTGTTCTTTGTTTACTTATAACGTGAAGTAACTGTGGAAGTTTCTTGAGGCTTTCATTAAAAAGTGGGCTTAGGTAACTAATTAAGTGCAAATTTGGGCTTCTTATTTTATTATTGCTTAGATTGTATGACTTTATTTACTTAGTAAAATTCATTAATTTTAATTAACTGTTTTAAATATTTCTTACGCAAGCACTGCAAAGTGTTCTTGGAGAACGCTAGATACAAGCTGCTTTATAGGCAAAGCAAGAGTTACATTCATCAACAGCTCTGCTTTTCCTGATGTAATCAATCTGCATGAAAATGATTATTATGGAAGCTCTGAGAAAATTAACTGAAGAATATTGTTGCATCCAAAGCTCTGTCTTTGAAAGCTACTGCACACATGCACACTATGTAAATAGTTCTTAGGAGTATGCATTGCATTGGACTATCTGATCTCTGCCTTTGATGCCACAGGATTCTCTAAGGTTACTTTATTTCCTGTACCATACAAAGTACTTCACATTTAGGTCTGTGACTGATTCAGCTCCTGTCCAAACCAATCTGAATTTCACTAGTATTTCTGTTCATTTTCTTAAGGAGTGCTTGAGGAACTTAAAGCATTCTTAAGGCAAAGAAACAGCATTGGGTTGCATATATGACTCTTAACTCCTAGCTTGAGCAACCTGCAATTTTTATTCTTTTCCAAAGGGAAATTATCCCAGCCTTTACAGCATTAGCTAATACTGAGTTATAGTATTTAAGTTCAAACCTAGTAACAAAGACACAATTTCTGCAGTGAGGAGCTAGAGAAGTTGCTGATGGGAGAAAGTAGTGACACCTGAGAGTAATGAGTACTGAAGAACTGTGTGCTGCAGCTTCTGCAAAGGTAAGATGTGAGGTTTCCCTCATCAGAAGTGGAAAAGGAAAGAGCTTATTTTAAGGATTCAGTGAAAGAGCTATAATTTCTGCAACTAATTTAGCAGGGTTTTGTTGGTTGTTTGGTGTTTTTGGAAGAGCGGGATGTATTGCTTGTAATTGTCCTCCGGTAAGCTTTAAACAGCTTCCTTGGCAATGCCCGTTTTCTTGTTTGACTGATTGATCTTATAGCTCATGTTTAGTAATTTCCAGTGGGTCATCTGCAGCTTGCTAAATGGATCCCCATAGTTTCACTGTTCACATCAAATGGAATATTCTTCAGAGGTATGCAGTGATAAATCAAAAGGAAAAAACCCATTTCAGTGTGGTAATTGCATTGGCTTGTATTATTTTAGCTCAGCACAGTTGCAAATGTGAATCTACTAAAAAGAACCAGACAAAAAGATACATATAGACACGACATTTTTAAAAGGCACAGTCACTTGCATGTGTTAAAAGCTGCTGATCTATAGGCCTGGAATTACTTAGACCTTTGGTAGTTTTGAGTGATTGACTGACTAAAGAAAGAATAAGAAATGAAAAAGAGTGGTGAAAGGAAATCTTCTTGTTGAAGAAACGTAGAAGCAACATTTTTGGCAGCCCACTTTGGGTGATGTCATTCTACAGAATGTGCTAAAGTCTGTTATTTTACAGCAGGAACTGATTTCTCAAGGCAGGCAGAGTCTATGGGCACTTAGTGTTGCTCTCAACTTAGGCCAGCAAGATCTGTGCTTTTTTACACCTCGTTTGATGGTAATAAATCATGTGCACTTTTAAATATGGGGCTCAAAGACTGCTTTTCATATTTATACACATACATATATCTAGATATGTTTGGAATCCTTTACACATTATTTCTTGTGTGGGTTTATCTCTTGGCTGAAGATATACTTGTTGCTAGAGTTGAGTATTCGTTGCCTTCTGTACTGGGTTCTGGCAGATGAGAATACTGAAAGTGGAGCTGCATTTGGGAAGGCAGGGAGAGCTCCCCACACTCCCTTACTGCCAGTTCGTTCTGAGGTGACAATTCCTTGCTGTTTCTCCCCATTTTCTTGCTAATACTCAGGATATCAGAGTAGCTACAGTTCAGTGTACATTTGCTTTGTCATGAGTGAAAATAGGTCTCTCTGCTCTGAACCACAGTAACTTGAGTGCAGACTTGTGTTAAAGTGCAAAGAGCATTACTGTATTCAAAGCATTAAGTAGTAAAAGGATTAGGTTCTGTTGAAATTATCCAAGAGGGAGCATGAATCAGGCAGTCTTTGGAGGTTTTGAGGATTGTCCTGTTAAGGACCAGTAAATGTAGTTCACTTGCTAACATAAGGGAGTATTTGTATTTGTTACATTGTATGTGGCCACATTTATGATACCATCTATTCAGTTCCATCAATTTGGACCACTGAGCCTAGTCATGTAGTAGAGGTACTTTAAAGCAGAATTGTAAAGATTACTGCTAGTAGCAGAGAATACTCAGGGCCTGATTCTGGAGAAATTTTGTGGTCTGCTAATGGAATAACATGTCACTTGGGATAAATTAGACTGGCCATATGATTATTACATCTGAAAGAAAAGAATGCTGAATACCTTTCACTTGCATTCCTTTCCTTTTGCATTTTACTTCTAATGAGACACACCACTGTGATAAAGTTTTATTTCTAGGTATATATTAAAATAATGCTTGATTAATCAAGATTTCAGTGTCTTCTGTCCTCTGACCAGGTTTATTTCTCCTCCTTGTTTACTTGCATAGAAGTATTGATTTGGTACTTAGTGATACAGGGGCTTTCTACATGCAATAAGGAAAATCTATTAGATTAATGTCTGAAAAGCCTCTGAAGTTTTATGAAGTCTCACTGCTGATAACAAAATGCATTTATTTGATCTCAGCTTGGCAGATGCTTCTTACTTTAAAAATGACATCACATAAATATTCATATTCTGAAGATCAGTTGATCCTAATACTTACGACAGTGTTTTGGAAGATTTTCGTCTGTAGACAGATTGTATTAACTCTTTAGCTGTGGAACCCCAAAAGAATAGTAATTTTATTATAGGTCCACCTGGCTCAGCTGTCTATTATTAAGTTTGTCCAACACGTACCATCAGAAGATGTTTTCAATTGCTTAAAACGTTTCCAAATATGTACCATTTGGACTGAAATTTTCCATGCTAGTTGGAAAGTTGTGCTTGTTGCAGGTCTCAGAATTGATGGACAAGGCTGGCAGGGGCTGTGGAACAGGGCTTATCTCTTGGTAGCATAGATGAATGCTGTCCTGGATAAATTAATTCTGTGCTGATGCTTACCTTGGCTATTAGAACCTTAGAATCAAAGCAGAAGTTTGGAGCTTTGTGCCTGGTGTTGTCCAAACACATTTAAATGTAATGAATTTTGGCACGTCTGAGTTAACAGAATGCCAAAACATTGTTTGTTATGTCCATGTTTGTTATGCTATTTGTTATTCTAATAATAAATCCAGGTATGTATGAAATAGAAAAGGCTTAGCACCTAATTGCGAATGGTAGCAGTTAGTATAATGGTAGCTTCTGTTATTATTTCATATGTTTCTTTTCACATGTGTATAGCCATGTGTATGTCCAGCTCTGTTTGCATGTTTAAATGCATTCTTGAAATATACTCTGCCTTCTGCACATGATCTCAGTAGCAGCTGCTGTCTGTCACACAGGCCAGGCATGGTGGGATAGAGAAGGATTCTTCCCCCTTCTCCACGAGGCATAATTTGATGAGGCTGTATTGTAAATCATAAGGGTGCCTGCTGAGTGCACTCTGCAGTTAGGCTTTTCTTTGGTGATTGCTGCACAGAACTAGGAATTTTTTCCTTAAAGTTAAAGCTTTCAGAGCTCAGCTGCGCTGAGTGTCTATTAGTATGTGATGAAATGGTAGTCAGAAGGAATATTAGCACTGATTTCCTGAAAATGCCATCAATTGCTATCTAACAAAGGAGTGTCTTATGACAACCTTGTTGCTTTGTGGGTTATTACGCTAAAAGCAGGGAAGTGGACATACCTTCATCTGGAGTTAAAACTAGAATCCACTGTGCAAGGGAATAGTATGAAAACATCTGAACAGAGTTACTGAGTAAGGCAGCTCATCTTCTGTGAGGAGAAACCATGCACAGGGACTATTAGGCTAATACAGCTCTGAGCAGCTCTTACTCCTTGTAGGAATGTGTCTGTATCATTATCACATTGTGTAACCTGCATTATCCCTTTCCATTATAGGGCTAACTTGGTTCCATGGGATTTAATCTTTCTGGGAGTCTTGTTTTAATTTTACAATGTATTTCAGGGGCAGAGACCATGTCATATTTATTGCTTTTATGAGTCATTTATTTCATTTTTGGATGCTTGACAGATAATGTGTTTGATTGCATCATGTGGTACACCAGGTCTGTAGGAAAACAGACTTTCAACTCTGTAATGAAGTCTTAAGTTTGATTTACTGTTTACTCATTCGACAGCAGATGCTAGCCAGAATTCAGATCATTTAAATTCTATGAACTGACTAAGCCAAAGGCAATATGAAATCAAGTATCATCAGTGTACATCTAATAGTTCACACAATGTAACGCTGTCTAGATTTTCATCATGAATGTTCCTGAACTAAACATGGAGCACTGGGTAGAGGAAAACCTGGACATATTCCAGCTGGAAAATATTCATAATATCTTAATGTTCTATAGAATAACATGTTAATGGATGTCATGTTGCAGTAGTTCTTGTACAATCCACTTTTCCCAATTGTTGAACACTACTGGAATTAATCTGAAAAAAACCCAAACCTTCTTTTTCCCCTTTCTCCCACCCCACCCTATGTAATTTATCCTTGCATGGGCTTAGGAAAGCTGTAGTTGTGGCAACATCAATAAATTAATTCTTAACAGAACAAATTGACCTCACAGCTAAAGAGATGCTCACTTTTGCAAGCAGTTAAAAAGAATCTTCTTAATTTTTATTCCCCATTATTAATTTAGCCATAGAGTGAAGCTAAGTCTACTATGGGAAGTTAGACCCTGCTGGGATGCTCGTGGCCAGATCTGGGGACATGATGTTCCATTTAAAGAGCAGAGGGAGGAGTACTATATTATTTGTCTTCCTTGGGGACCTGACAGTATAGCTCACGCAAGATGCGGTTCTTGGGCAGATGTTAAGCCAAGTATGAGAAATGAGCCCAATGACATCCATGGATGTAGGGTGTCAGAAATGCAAGGTACACAATGCCTTTGGTTGAACTCTTGTGCAAGACCCTGGAGTTAACATGCTTTGTCTCGCTGTTGTAATGTGGTTGCCACAGCTTAATCAATTGGAATAGATGCTCGGAGATTGAAGTGTCAAGTCATTAATTTCAAATACCAAAAGACAGTCCTGCTGCTTGCCTTGGCTCCTGTGGACTAATGCTGCAGTGACAGAAGGCAATGCTCAAGTTGGTGCTAACCAGTGCTCTTGTTACTTCCAGAAGAAGAGAGGACACAAAGACAGAGCTATGCTCTCTTAGATCAGGAATATAATTGACTAATGGTAACTACTAGCCTCCTATGAGCTGACTGAGCTGTGGAGAGGGAACATGAGCATGCTCGAAGGGTATCCAGGTGGACATTAGAGTGTACAGGGATGGCTTTCAGCAGGAGTGCTCCCTTACGAAACCAAAGGGGAGAAGCAGAGCATTAGAAGCCTTTTCTCCAAGCACAGGCCTGGGAAGCAAATGTGTGTGAAATGCAGATGGGGTAGCAGAATGTCATTGTTTGAAGGTGAAAGTGGGAAGAAAGGGGATGAGAGAAGTGGCAGAAGGGAGACAGTAGTCACAAGAGCTCTGATAGGTGGGAAAGCAGGGAAGGAAGGAGTTCTTGGGAGTCAGTGCTAGCTAGAAAGAGGCTGGAGTTGGTGAACACTTGAACTACTCTTGATTCCTGCTGCATGTAGGAATATACAACTTTATAAGATCTTTGCAAATAGGAAGGGTGTGCAGTAAAGATACTTGGCTCTATCAACTATTTCCTGTCTTGATTCATTCAAATGTCTGACCCTGAAGTCTGCCAACTTATTTAGGTCACAAAGAAGAAACAATAATCAAGAGATGCTTGAGGAGCTAAAAAATTTCCAGAAAGTGCTATGACTAAACTGGGAGGGTTCATGGGAAGTGGAATAATGAGTAAGGTTTTCCTAAAAAGGACCAAGGAGCACTTGTAGGATCTGGGTAGATGGTGAAATGCAGCAGTGTGAAATGTGGGGACAGATCCGTGGTGGCTTTGTCAGGAGGGAAGTTCAGTGGAACACAGGAGACCAGGGAAGGTCTGAGAACTGAGATGTCTCAGCAGAAATTGGCTGTGTCAGAGGGCTAAGGTAGTAAAAGGACTTGAGTGGGATGGAACATTTATTGAACTTTCTTGGTAATGGGGTGAGTTCCAAAGGGAGAGCTCAAATGGGTCAAGTCCAAGTAAGGCAAACCAACAATGTATATGAGTCCAATCTGTATTGTATCTCAGCTGGCGACCATCAGCCAAGCAAAGCAATGCTGCAGAATTTACTCTCCGTAAAAAGGCTTGTGCCAGGAGATGCAGGCACTGAGTATGGGTTTGGGAGTCAGTCATCAGTTTCAACATAGCTAAATACTAGCGGGAGACCATCTGGTTAGTTCTGATTCAGTATCTTGCAGCTTGAAAACTTCCCATCTTATCACCTATCTTTCCAAGGAATAGGTGTCCAGGTGCTGTTGCTCAGTTGCATTTGGATTTCCAGAGCATGATCAGGAAAGGGAGACCAAAGGTGCCCGCAGGAGACCATAGCATTTGCTGCTGGATCTTAGACAGTCCTTGGAGAAAATAAAAGAAATGATCATTAATACCTGAGTTGAGCTCATGACACATGTAAAGATTTGCAGAAACAAGGAAAAATATCAGTGATGCAAACAATGGAGGCAGGTCATTAGGTACTGGTCCTGAGAGGGAAAAATGGATGACTAGAACAAGGACTTCTACAAGTACAGAGTGAGGCAGAACAAAGTGTCACATGCATGCAGCCTTCTCCCAGGGGCTCAGCAGCAGTTACTGGGCTGGAGTATCTGATACAACTGAAGAGAAGTTCCAAAAATGAGTTGTATAATCAGTATTAGATAAGGGCACTGTCTGGAGACTTGTGCCCATTCAAACCTTGAGCTGTTTTCCAGATTGGATTTCTGGAACTGAAAAAGCAATCTGGGTAGCTATGAAAATGAATAAATGAACTGATATTTTATTATGACTAATATCTACATTAAAATGCCAGACATATTCAGGCATTAAAAGCTTTAATAACGTGTCTCAGATGAAGGAGATGATTTGTAGGTGATTGGGTTTTTGGGTTGTATTTTCTGGTAAATTGTTGTGTTTCAAAGGCCATGTGGCAAAATAGCACTATAGCTGTCGCTTCGGAGAGAAGATAAAGGGAATATCTGAAACTTATTTTGAAATCTGGGATCAGAGCTGTGGTAGTTTAAATATTTTCCATTCTAACTGAAAGAACTCAAACTTCCAAATTTCAGCTCAGTTCTTGGATCAATATCAGGCAATAATATTCTGGTGGAGTTATCTGAAGGCTTGTTCCAGAGTTATTTAGTTATATTAGACACAGTCCCAAACTTACAGAAGTAATTCTTCATTCCAGTAAGTACTACTGCTAGTATCCAAAACATTACATGTATGAGAAAAAACTTTTATAGGGTAATCTAGGAAGACTCAGATAACTCTTGCACTTGTCATGATTGTTTATGTTGTGCGTCAAAATTCCCTAGAGACTGCTGGAAACTTTATCCATATATCTGTGTATACACTCAACCTGCTCTTCACTTTTCCTTTCTAACTACATAAGTATTTCTTGCTGTTACAACATCATGTAGACCTTAGATCATGACAAGCACTGGGATAATGTTCTCCATATGTCAAGATGTCTGTAGAGAAACAGTTTGAGTTAAAGCACTCTGTCAGACCAACGGTTGCTGAAACGTGTTGCGTTGCAACCATACAAATGTTGAATTAATGGCCAGGACACTTCTTTAAGCATTTGGAGTAAGTAGTTTCTAAGAAACAAGCCCAGAAAGAGCAGGCAAAATTGTGTTTTGACCAAAGCCTGTGATAGGGTTTGCAATGTTTTAAGCAGGGTTGGTATTTCTTCTTGCTTAATGGTAGTATCTTGATTTGTAATTCCTGCCAGGACTTGGTTTCATGTAGTTTCTGACCACATCTGTTCAAAGCCAGAGGTCTAGCTGGCAAAGGAGCAGGAATTCTTTCAACAGCTCTTTCAGTAAGGATCAGCTACTTTTAATTTACCATGGGATGCAAACATTTGCGTGGCGTTACCACAGCACAGGTGATGTACCCTAAAGGTTCATAACCCACTTTGCCCTGTGCTAACTTGTTCACATATCCATGTTGTAATTTTACAGTAGCTGCTTTATTGTGTGAATCAGCTGTAATTAGCATGAACAATATGTTTGTCATGTCAGGGAAACAAATCCTATTTTAGGAAAATTTTCTTTAGATGAAGTATCATTATGGTGAAACACACAGTTCTGTAACTTCCTCTGAATGCTTAGCAAACAGCATTGCTAATTAAACAAGTTCTGCTTGCCCTGTGTTCCTCTTTGTATTACACAAATGGTTGGAGCAGAAAATAGTTGTTAAAGCCAGGAGCGTGCCTAATAACTGCTGTGATAGAAAAGCAAATTGGTAGCTCAGTACCTTTTAAAACAGCTGTAAAGTTTTTACTTGGTAGCAGAAGTCAATTGATTTTTTCCTTTCTTCCCCACTTTGCTTTTGGTCTGGAGGCCGAGGATATTTTTTTTCCTGCCACAGCTGTCTGCAAAGGAGCCAGGTTCTGCTGCTCACACCTGTGTAAGCATTTGAGGTAGGATGGTGTGAATTAGCCAAAAGCTGCTCAGCTAAAACTGTGATGCATGGAGGTGACTGAGGAGGGAGCTGCTACCAGGAAGGGGTCCTGCCGCAGGAACTAAAAGGGTTGTTTTTAATCTAGGTCTCTCTTTGACAGCATTTTGTAGAGAGATGTGTGCTATTTTTGTTATCACATCTAATTAGGATATCAGTGGAATTCTTGGCTTTTGCTCATGGAAGTTTTGTTGCATTTATATATTCATGTATCGCACCAATACAAGATCATAGGATCATAGAATGACAGGATAGATTGGATTGGGAGGGACCTTAAAGCTCATCCAGTTCCAACCCTCTGCCACAGGCAGGGACACCTTCCGCTAGACCAGGCTGTTCAGAGATCATGAACAACTGTGAACCTGAAATAAGAAATGAACTTTCAAGAGTGGGATTGTCCATTCTTATTATTGCAAGTTTTGCTTTCAGATAGATCCAGAGATGTCTTCACTTTTCACTTGAAAATGCTTCTGAAAAACAAAGCATTGTCCATGCTCACTTAGGGCCACAGAAAATTGCCTTCCACTGTCCAACCTGCTTAATCTGCAGATTGCATATTGTTATTTCCAGATATTCTGTGTTTTCCTTCTTTAAGGAAGATCATTAAATGGGAGTAGAGTGTGGATGTTGCAAAGGCACAGAAAAAACATCTTAATTCTGTGGCCAGCTTCAGGTTCTATTTGTTATTTATTCTTTGGGTTTGTAGCTACAGAAATAGAACTAGTCTCTTTCTGCTTTGCAGTCCAAGTCATATACCTTAGGCTTTTCTCTTCCTGCAAAGTAAGTTGCAAGAGGCATGGAGCCTACAAGACAAAAATAGCCAGTAAAGTCCACTCTATTAGTAAGGACTACTCAGTGTATTAATACATTGGTGGAAGGGTTATTCCAAGTGTCTTACTGGTGTTTGTCAAACACCTTTTTCTGAGATTTTTGAAACAGAAGCAAACTCTAGTGATATGAAGACCAAAAACTGTAAGGACCCACAACATAGCTGGAGAAGTTGTCATGTTTACCTAGAAGTTCACAGAAACTTTCTTGAATAGAAGCTATTCTCTATAGTCCACATGAAGAGCACAGTGTTGTTAGAATATGTAAGATATAGCTAAACTGGTACATTCATAAAAGACTTTCAATCTGTTACTTTTGGCTGTGCACATTTTTACATTAGTAGCTATATGTGTATGAGCTCCATTGTGTGGAAGTCAATGTCCTCCTCTGGAGAGTAAATTGTTTTGGTTCTTTCCCTGCCTGAATGCATGGGAAGGGGTAGAGTTGAAGCAGGTAGCTGCTGAGAAAGGTGGTTATTACTTACTATATTTGAGCACCACCTTGGCCTCGGAGTGAGAATTGCTTTTGGGGAGAAGGGCTGTTTGGCAAAAGGAGAAAAACTGTTTCCTGGGATTAACAGCAACTACTGCAGCTACTGTTATCTGGCTTTTGTATTTTTGCTGGCAAAAAGTTACAGTCCTGCTTCATTTAATCCCAGTCAGCCAGTCTCTTTTAATTCTGTGCTGTAGCAGAGTCACGTTATTTATGGCTGATAATTGTCGAATAGAACAATTCATGAAGCTCCTGTATCAGTGGATTCCTTCTTATTCCCCTTTAACTCAGTCTTGTGTGTTCCTTTATCATTATCTTAGAGATCTCATAACCACCTGCTCATTTTTCTACTAGCTCTTGTGTTACTGAAGACCTTATTTTTCAGTGCCTGTTTTGGCTGAAAGTTTGATGTGTGGGAGAAATGTTACTTGAAAGAAACCCGTGTCAGTACTAAATGGTTTTGGAGGGCTAGGCCATAGTTCAGGAGCACTTCATTTATTGAATGTGACAGCCTGCATTAATACATGATGTTATATTGGTCTTAGGAGTTGTATGTAATTTTTCCTGATTGACATGTGGCTGATTACCCAGGAGTTTGAACTATCATGGATAACTATGAATATTTTATGTTAATAAATGAAGGATGTTCCCAGGTTGGGTCACTACTCAGCTAAGCTGGGACAGCCACTTGAGTGGGAGAATATTCTGGTTTTACAGTACTTTGACTTAGTCTAGATTAAAAGTTGTAGACCTAGTTTAGCAACATGCACTGTTATTGTGGGACAAAAAGAAGCTACATACTATGTAAAGAAAAAAGCCCCCACCAAAAAAATCCCAAAATAACCAAACCTACAACTACATAATGTAAATGAACTCTCAGCAGATGTATACCCTCTGCCATATCGCTGTCTTTGCTGCAGATGCACAGTGTGAATCAGTAGTGCTGGTTCCAGTGCCTGCAATGATTCAGTCGCTATTTCTTTTCTTTCTTTTCTCTCTTTTTGGTTTTTTTTTTTTCAGCCTGAATGTGGCACTTGCAGAAGTCAGGGAGAAAAAACATTTGGCTTTGGCAAGCATAATGTGGGCAGAGTATAAAATTCCATCCACAGCTGAGCCAGTGTGCTTCAATCCTGACTTACAACATTTCCTGCTATTGCCGAGCTGTGTCTGTCTTAGCAAGGTTGCCAGTCATGACAGTTTTCATGGTGGTTTTGTGCTGTGCACAAATGGGGACTCGTATGAAAGCAGCAGTCTAATTTTAGTTCATGAGCTGAAGTTTTGAATCCAGGTCTGCAGAAGTGAAAGATTAGTGTGCATTAGCTCACTGAAAATTTGAGCCCATTCTCCAGCTGGACTGTCTTGACCACCTGCTGACTTGTTGATATGGTGAGGGATTAGGTTCTTTGGGTCCAATTCTGACCTCATGTACCCTGGTGTAACTGAAGCGCCTTTTGTAAAATCCATTTCAATCATCTGAATTAGGCTTCAGCGAGGCCTAGAGCTGCCTGCTTTTTATTATTCTAACTAATACTGTAGCTCATTTGTTGTTACATAATTTTTTTCCTTACAGTTTCTTTGCTTCCTTAGCCATTCGTTACCTACTAGTCTTGTTTTCCATTTAGCTTTAAGAGTTATCTGCCTGCCATGGCCCTTTATTCTTTCAGTGATACTAAAACCATGTAGAATTCCATGGTCATCTTCTTGGTGATCTTTCTCTGCCATAATCAAGTTACACGGCAATAATTCAGTGACAAGATAGGACATCCTGGTTTGGTTTTGCTTCAGAAAAGGAGAATATTGGTTGTATGAGATAGTTTTGAAAAGGACACCTTGACTCAGGTGCCTATTTCAAGTCCTTGATGCTCTGTGTAAGGCCTGACTGGAATTTGGCTGTTACCAGTTTGACACACACTTTAAGCAAGTCCCAAGACTTGCTGGGAGCAAGAGCAAGAGAGACTGCCTTTGGTAACTCCCTGACCTGGAATGGCTTCTCTTCCTTGTTCTGACATGGATTTCCTCTGTGCTTTAGACCATATCATTTAGTTGCTCAAAGCCTGAATTTTCTTATCAGTGTGCTGTCTAGAGATAACAGCGCCTCCTTGCATCCGAATAGCACTGGGAATAGGTGCATGCCAACACACAAAGACTCTGTTGATTCAGGATGGTTAATCTTTGCATACCATCAACTCCACTGACTTGTCCAGCATTTACAGAGGCACTCAGGTGGATTTTCAGAAATGAATTGCCACTTTTTCTGGGCTGTTTAGTGGCAAGAAGGAAAGAAACATGTCAACGTGATATTTTTCTATGGAGACTTGCTTTTATACTGGTTACAGTGATGGAATTGCTTATTTCTAATTGGTTTTTAATTTGGAAGAACTAAGATTTGTTCATGTAGAACAGACTAAAGATTTAAATTCCTTTATCTGTAATCTGGCACTATTAAATTAGATGGTATTTCCTAAGACACATTCCCATGTAAAGACTTAAACCCCCTCCTTCTTGACCTGAATATGATGCACGTACCCGCCTTGTTTTCAAACCTGGGTGGGGAAAGGCTGTAACATCCTCTCAGGAGCTGAATGCGAGGGTGCCATCTAGTGCTTCCTTAATCAGCACATTTACTGCAACCTCCCCACTTTTGCGGCTTCCTTCTATGTGCCTGGTCTCAAAGAGCTTCCTATGAAAAGCTTAAGTTCTGAAGGTAATAAATTGGTGGTGAATGAGCCGCCTTCTGATGACTCGAAGTGCTGTGGAATGACGTGGAATAGAAAGATGAAACAATTTTCCCTCAAACTTTACATGATTTGAGTGTGAAATCATTTACATGATTACTTTACATGATTACTGTGAAATCCTGGACTTGAGTTGCAAGGTGAGTGTAACATATATAAATATGAGAAGTCACAACAGGTTGAACTTAAAGGATACCTCATGCATGAACTTAAATGATAATAAAGGATAAAAACTAAGAGATTGCGGTACATGTACTGATGCAAAGGAAGTGTGAGTGAAAAGAGAATAAAGATACACAACTTCAATTAAAATGAGGATCTAGGAGTTTGGGAGCTAATCTAAACTAGAGGAATCTCTTAAGTCTTCAGTATAATCTGCAATTACAAGTTTTGCAATCTCTCTGTGTTTTGGTTCTGTCCATGAGCTCCCTGGGAAAAGAAAAGAAACTTGCCGAACTGGGAGGGAAAAAGTAACTGATTTATTGTATTTAAACTCTGAGCACATCACAGGTTGATGTGAGTTTAGCAGCTCTTTACATTTGTAAACACTGCTTTTTCTTGGGGAGGTGTAGGGAAGTGAGTGGCTAAATCTGATTTAATGGTACAACATAAATGGCTGGAGTGAAATACAGAGATGCCAGGTTTGATCTGCATCGGATGTGATGTCACTGCACTCTGATAATACTGATTATGATGAACTCTGGACTTTTAAAAATGGGCACTACTGTGGGTAATGTTGGATCTGGGGGCGATGATGTGCATTAAAGCAGAGTCTTGTAAACAACTTTATACATATGAGGACAACCATTTTGTGCTGTACGATGAAGTTGGCTGTATTCTTTATGGAAGGAAACTAAGATGCAAGAAAACTCTGTAAGTCCCTGTGACATCTCTGGTACAATTTTACATCTTTTTAACAAACTTAAAGGAATCCAAACCTGCTTTTCCCACCCCTATTGAACAAGTGGCCTCTGAAGCCCGGATTGGAAGCATCCCTCTGATCCGATATCACATTTCTGTGCTTTTGCTCTTTGACTGGGCTGTTCACATGCTAAATTTTCTCCTCCTTATCCTTAAGGAAGTGGTTTCAAATAATGAAGTAAAAACCCTTCCTTAAGAGAACTGGTCATCAGCCCAATTAAAGAGGAGCCTCCCCAACCTCATCCTGGCGAGCAGAGTGTTTTTCTGGCATAGCAGCTCCCCAGTCATGCCAGATAACCACTGTGGGATTTCTAAGGCCCTGATGGCTTTTGAAAAAGCCCATGCAGTATGTGAGCCGTTGAAGTACTGGCTCTGGAACTGTTTCTCAAGTAGATCTGTGTGGAAGCAAATGGCATCTGTTGCATTTTGACAGTCTTAAAGCTTTTACTTTAATCTCTTGTGCTGCTTAGAAACTTCCTATTATGGGATCTCAAAGTATCTTATAAGCACTAGTGAATTAAGCCCTGTAGCTTGGCAGAATCCCACTTTGTACTTACTTACTGAGTGGTTACAAGTGAATGACTTTCACAAATGAAAAAGAGGAATTAAAGTACTTGGATGATAATTTATTTGGCACAAGTCTATCTTTTGTTCTATCCTGCAGGAGTTAGCACAGCAGGGGCACAAGTCTAGACTCAGTCCCTAGGTGCTACCACAAGTCACTTACTGCACTAAAAGTGGTGCTGCTGCCTTTATCAGTGATGGAATGGGACTTTGTACTCTGATATTGTGATGGAGCATCATAAAAAATAACTGGAATAGTATAAAATAATGCATATCAGGTAGTTTTGGTTTAAACTTCTACTGTAGAAGATCTTACATACTTTAAATTGAAGGATGCTTGTTTGGTGGTGGTGAATATATCGTGGGTAGTTATGATTTGTTTAACATCCTGTCCCTGACGAATAGGCAGAATTCCTCGTCTGTTTGAATCACTTGTGGCATTGCATAACCCTTGAGAAGTACATGGATACTGTTTTCAGATAACAGTTCTTTTGGAGCAAGTTACTGAAGTTATGAAAATCAAGGTTGAAACAAGGGTCATTCTCAGGAGTGGAGATTCTCATCATAAGAAGGGAAATAAAGGAGACACTGAATGAGTGAGGACTTTGGAGAACTGCTCAACAATTTGGCTCTTAACTTAGGTCAAAAGGATTTATTTTTTTAACATTCTACTTACATATGAGATTGTCTTCAGTGCTAGACCCTGTTACATGGAGCACTTGCTGTGTAGCAAAGAGATAGTGAAGACTGGGACATTAAGTCTGTCTTAAGTTTGAGTATGACAGAGGAGATCTTGATGCGGAAGAAGAACTAATTAGTTAACTTCATTAAATGTAGTCTTTGAGCTGTATCATCAGGTCATTCACAGCCTTGTGGTGAAGAGGAATGCTATGAAGAAGATGGAGCAACTGAATGTCAAGCGTATTGTGAACGGTTCAAGTCAGGCCAGAGATGATGGTGCAGTAGCTCTCTGTGACAGAGTTTGTGATGTGTTATAAGCCATACAAGCATTTGTATGCTTTGGCCTGGGCTCCTTCTGTATATAATGAGAAACACTTATAGCCTTTCAGTACTTGTTTCAGGATGGGATTGATGAATACAATATTTCTGTTTACAGGGAATGGAAACCCCATCTGTTTTTTCTTGGAAATTCGTATGATGCATTCTGTCCTTCAAGTATAGGCTACTTTTCTTTCTTGTCTTCATCTTTGCTCTTGCTCAGTTTAAATTTCCTAATGACAAACACCAAATCTCCTTTCCTTCTCTTTATGAATTCAATTCCTGTGCTAAAAGATCTTCATGGAAGACAGGAAATGGTGAATTTTGGATTACACAAGTTTCTGTTAAAAGTTGCTGTGTATATTGACACTTGTTCTTGGTTGTGTGTTGTTTTTCTGGAAGAAAAATAGTTGCCTTTTTCCATCTCTGGAAAACCACATTCTATTAAGGAGTTATGTATTAAGGGAATACTTATTACTTTACTCTTGCAGGTGACATTATCACCACTAGTTAGAACGTGTAGAGAGAGTTAAAGAGAGAGTGCATCTTAGTGTAACGAATGTGTTGTAGAGAAGGATTCTGAGAGCAGCTAAACTTAGATTAGATATTGCATTGCTTGATTTTGATGGATTAATAAAGAGATGGGGGATTAGAATGAAATTGTATCTCACACAGATTGTTTAATGCTGAAAAATCACATAGCACTTTGTGGCAGCTGTTGGACACTGATGAAAACTACCCAGCTTTTAACTGGAAGAATCAAAGATGCCAGGAAAGGGAAAAAGTTACCTAACTTGAAATGGTGTGAGGCTTTCACATTTATAGTCCTGGGGGGGTTGCTCTGCTCCTGCATTTTGCCATTGGAGAGAATACTGCTTATGTCGAAGCCTTACTGATGGTGGTGGAGGTGATAAGATGGATGGAGCAAAGAATGCCATGGGGTCAGTAATTATTATCTACAGATACCTTGAGATTTAATTCTAATGATGCTACCTTTAACACCGTAGTGTTCTTAAAACCATACTTAGGGCACTGGGTGAGCACTGAGTTGGAGAAGAAACTGCAGTGCATCACATTGAGAAAGAAGAGGTTGGAACACCATGAGAGCTGCTCTGGGAAAGGATTTCAGCTAAAGTCAGTGGCATAAAGCCAGTGCTAGATTATGGCAAGCAGCCCTAGTGTAATAAGATTCAAGCATGGGGGAGAGTCCGTATTTTAAACTACTTAACTCCAGAGGGTGCATCCAGGAGTGTGTGTCCTTGCAAGGGCAACTGAAGTGAATGGATCAGCAGCAGTGAAGTGGTGCCACATTATACCAAAGAATCATTAGTGACCTATTACCTTGTCATGTTCTGAACTTCTGCAGTTTGGTGGCTTCTTTGTGTGTCTTATTTTCTTGAATTGAAAAAAAGGGTAGATAAGGAAATAATCAGAGATATTGTCCTGAGAGTGCTCCCTAATTGCACTTGACTGTATGGTTCCTGCAGCTGCAGACATTACCAAGCTTGGTATTGTCTAGTTGCTCAGAATGGTGTTTTTTCACTGTTAGTACAGTTTGCTTTGGCTTGCTGATGAGTCAATATCTATGGAAAGCCATGGTGCCCAGCCAAAGGCCTATTTTTGTCCTGAATCAATATAGTTTTGCAAGTGCAGGTCCAGGATCAACAGAGATTCATGGAACCTTTTGCTGTGTGCTTAGCATCGAGGGCTTTGTGCTCTCCAGAAATTGCTTTGTCTTTCTGATCTCTGCCTTCTGAGTAAAGCACAAAAGGGGGAAGTGAGGGGGAATGAGACGTTCTGGCACCTATAGTCTAATCCCTATTGAACTTTCCCCCACTTGAGCTCAAGCACAGGTGTGCAGTCAAGACACAGCTGCTACCAGATGGCTTTACATTTTCAGAGCTGTTATAGAAGAATCCAGAATAACACAGAGAGAAAAGACACCCGCCTGCTTTCATAACTGCAGAGAAAAGATGATGTGTTATGATTGCAACCTTCCTCTGTTTTAATGCACAACTGCTTTAGAATAAAGGTGAAAGCTTATCCCGCTGGGGAAAGTTAGACATGAAGAACTGGCCTTTCTTGTAAAGCGCAGAACCATTGGGATTCACTTGGGAAGGCAATCTAGACATTCCATGGCCTTTCTGTAATCACCAGCAGATAACCGTCCAGCCTGATTCTCGCAGGCTGGTAAAGCAGGTTGGTTCAACCAGTCAGCTGAATCCCAAAGCATCTTCCAGGCTGCTTTGCTGGTTTGTGGATGGAAATGGCACAGACTGGTACAGGGGTTTCTGCATTTGTCTGTCTTGGTGCTGACACTGGAATTATTAATTACTGCAGATAAGGTGTTAAGCCTTATAGCGTAAGACCTTGTTCTGTCCAGTGAAAAGCAAATGCCTAGGGAAAAACACTGCAATATTATTTTAGGGATGCTTTCCCAAACACTCTGGCAAGAATCTGGGGATTCAAGAACTGAGTTCAAGAAGAGCGAGCAGTTCAAGAACTGCTTCAGACAGATTGTACTTTACAAACCTCTGAATTTCTTAGGTTAATTTGTCTGATCTTCCCTTCAACCTCTGTAAACTTTAAGCACAGACAGTGTTGTGTTGCATAGTGTTTGCTTAACTATAACTGCTTAACTATAGGTTGTGTACTGTTGAAACCAAGGAGCTGTGTAAAATTGAGACCTACCAATATTTTTAACAGGAGCCTAAATTCCTGATGTTGAACATGATGGAAGGACTTTCTGGCAAGATGAGAACCCTGATGCTCTTTTTTGCATGAGCTGTCTTAGGAGCCATCAACCAGTTCTGAGATCTTCTTATTTTATTTTAACCTATAGCCATGCTGAGAGTACACTTTTAAGAGTTTAACCGTGGGCAAAATTCTTTGTTAACCCTTGTATCTTCCTTATAAGAAAACCAGGAAAAGCATCTATTCATCCCTTTTATACATGGGATATGGGAAAAGTGAGAGGATAGCTTCTCACCCGTTGAAGCTGCCCCACTTTGCATAAAAGCTGAAGGTCTCTGTATTGTGTGAAGGCTGAGTGAGTGAGGCTCTGCTTTGGTCGCTGTGCTGTCATGTGAGATGAAATGGACATTTCTGCCCCTGCCAGCAGCACCATTTGGGTTTAGTTACATACAAGGCTGGTTTGACTGCCTCAGAGGTAGGAGAGAGGGATTCAAAACGTTCTGTGACAGCTTCCTGTACAACTATTTGGACATGAAAAAAGATGTATGCGTGCGGTGGGAAGGGAAGCTGCAGATGACTTCCTTTTGAAATAAAGCAATGAACCTCTGAGAACTCTTGGAAATTTTGTATCAGGATGTGTTTTTCTAGTAGCAAGTGGATTTGAATGTCCTTCTGTAATAATCCTTGGAATAATTCATTGTAGTGACATCCTAAAAAATGCACTCAAATCACCCCTCAGGAAACTGGTCCTTCAAATTTCAAGCCTATGTCACTGTGTAGGATTATGTGCCACAATAACTTGTTATACAAGAGAGAAAACATGGATTATGACAGATTTAAGAAAGACTTTGAGATTGACCTAGCAATGAAATGCCTGATGCAATTCAGAGTGAATAAATGTCCCATGAAATTATGCATGTGGGGAAATGATAATGCTACCTTCACATGTGAAATGGAAGTAAACAAAAAAAGTGGATATTTGGACAGTGGCACCGAGTGGTTCAAGTATTTATTACTTTTCATAATACAAGGACTAAGGCATATTGTATGAAGCTAACAGGTACCCTTTCAAATAGGAGAAAAGGAGATTGTTTAGATGATGGGTAGCAGACCCTTAGAACTCGCAAAGGAACATTGTGGATGGAGGTTATGGAGGTTTTGGAAGAGACAGAGCAAACTCGTGAAAGAGAAACCTACTGAGGATTAGCAACTTGGAGTTGAAAACAAGTCGAGACCAGGTAGAGAAGTGTCCTATACTTACCTTTATTTCATTCCTCATTAGGTAGCCAGTTAAGACAATTATTGAGATCAGCTGGATGGGCCTTTGAGCTGATCAAATGTGCCGTTTCAGGTGTATTTTCTCATCTAGATTCTGCTTGCATCATTGTGTGCAGCTGTGTGGAGCGGATAAAAAGCCTGCTCCAGCCTAATCGTCATAGTTCTTCTGTCTGGGCAGATGCTAAAGCAATATTCAATTGTCTGCTGCACCACAGGCCACCATGGGCAGGTAGATAAGCAGAACACATCTAGAAGAGATACCTGTAACATAGTCTTCCTATTGCAGGTGTTGTTTCCAGCTGGCTTTTTCAGCATCAGAGACAAAATGCCAGATCTCTGCTGGTTGTTTATACTCTTGGAGGGATGTTTTCTACACAGCAGAACTTAAAGCCTTACACTTGGGAGGAAGCAATAGCATTTGCTTCACTCTTTGGCCCCCTTGCTCTCTCCCATTAGAGATTAACATTATCAATGTTTTCTCAGTATTTCTGTTAAACAACATTTCCAACAGAACTACTACTTGGCATTTCCTACAGATTTTGCCAGAACTGACTCAATGTGGCTCATGTTTTGTGCAGTGCAACTTATGGCATGGTAGAATTTTGTTATTTTCTTTCCTAGAGATCTTAAAATTAGTCAGGCAAGGGAACATTTATCCTTTTTTGAAAGAAAGGGTGATATTTAAAGTTTCTCAGTTGACTGTTTTGGCATGTCAGCTGTTCAAAATTGCTTAGTCTGAAAAGGCCTGGTTTGTCTTGATCAGATGATTCTGCCAGGAACCTTCACTAGTTGGGTGTTCAACCTCAGTTTTGAGCTTGATATCTACTTCTGTTATCAAAATGGAGATTATAAACTCAAAGTTGCCATTGTGGAGAAAAGAGAGGTAGAGAGGAGAACTGACAAGCAGGGACAAGCCAGCAGGTGAAGAATGGGCTATCTGGGGCTTTGATATTAGATAGATTTGTCTATGGAGAGCAGAGGGCACTTTGAGATATCTCGGACTGCTATGGCTGGTGAAGGCTGTCTGGAACCAATATGTTGGGAGGTGCTTTTTCAGTCAAATCATATTCTTTGATTAAAAAAAAAGGAAAGAGGTGTTTGCATCTCTTTCCAAGTCACCAAAATCAGAAGTGTTCTTTTGGAATGGCCGCTGTTGCTGCAGTTATACATGTGAATATGTATTCACATGTGTAAGCATGCTATATATTCAATATATATTCACATATATAAGCATAGGCATGTGAGTGAAAAGGGGGTAGGGAACTTTAAATGGAAACCCAAAGTTTAAAATAAATTATATCCCTGGAGATGGAGTTGATCTGAAGAACATAAGATATATTATAAGAACGTAAATATTCCAGACTCCTTTGCTGCCTTGGTATGTGAAGCTGGATCTGACTCATTGAAAACCACTACACTTTTTGTATTCTTTGTCAAGGCTGTGCTTAACAGCATCATTTATGTGAAAAATGAAATGGGTTGGCATTTTGTAAGCTTGGTAAGAAACAGAGATAGACCAGAAAGTCTATCTCTAACTTGCTGTCAGTTACGGTGCATTTTCTTTTCAGCTGGTTCTTGGTTTTGTTTGAGTGGCTCTTCTGCGGTGGTGTTGGAGGAGGTTTAATTGTTGTTGGCCATTTGGTTTGCTTTGTTTAAATTTTCAGTTGGGAGGTCTGTGCATTTAAAGTTGTTCCAGTGCTTCTGGAGAATGTTTGTTTGTTTTATTGGGATATTGGAGTATTCAGCTCTGTGTTAGTACTTTGACTAAAGTGCTTCTCCGAGTGCTTTGCTGCTTCTCTGGAACTGGCTAGTCTCTGGAATTGAGCTTTACGAGCTGATCATATTGATTCCCATTGAGCAGGGGAAAACTATACCCAAGTTTAAAAGTAAAATAAACTAAAATTAGCTTCTGTTGCATTTTTGTTGTGGCTCTGACAGCTTTCCCAAACCTCTGTAACGGGGGGAAAGCATCTTCAGTTGGGCAATACAGAGGGGGAAAGAAACCTGAATTCTTATACAATGCAGTTGCTTTCTCCCCTGAGCCCCAGTGGAATGCATCAAATCACTTCTCATAACTCTGAAATGATTACTCTTCACCCCTGTTACCAGAGGTGAGTAGGAACATTCTGTTTCTTGGTGCCCAGCTCTCTGGGTTTTCATGGAAAGAGGGCAAATGCTTTCACTTTTCCAATTTATAAAGTATTTTTGGACATAAGACCTGGCAGAAATTGTCTTTTCATATGAATATTTGATTTGGCATGGAATTCTGTGGCTGGAATTGCTTTGTATTAGAAGTCTTCTTCCAAAGATATATAAACATGTGATTTATTAATCAGTGGTATTTTATTTTAAGAGATAAATTTCTGCCTTTCCTCCTTCTTGTTCAGCATGTGGACAAGTTTTATGTGTTGTCACTGTTGAGGTTGGAATTAATATGATTAAATATGGAATTAGCTCAGGCTTGGGTGGATTTTGAAGCTGGGCTGATCCAGATGTTTACAGTAACTGGTGTTGCAATAGTTCCAAAATTTGGAAGTCAATCCTGTTCATATATAGTTAGGTTTTAACTAACTCCTGGGATTTCAATGATGCAGAACTGAGAGAACCAGAGAAAATTCAGTGCTGGTGCTAATTCGTCACAACTTTTGTCTGATGGATACAGTTAACAGATATGACAACTGTTACACTTCATGGGGGAGCTGGTGCATGTGGCTTTATGTTAAACATGTAAGCTTATTCCCCTACCTGATTATTCCTGCCTAATATTCAATATGTGGGAAAGAGATCCCTCTAAGCTACTAAGGGTTGGGTTTTTTGTTTGAGATCTTTCTCCTTTCTGGGTCAGTCTGAAAAAGTCAGATTTGCTCCTCTTATTCCATTATGTTCAAAGACTATGTTATCCAGATACCATGTATCCAACTAGTCTCAAAGTGTTTGGAAGGAGTTCTTCTGGGGTGATTCACTTGCTGCATGTGAAAGAGATATATATATATATGGGGAAATTTTAGGTGTCCCTGGCTTTCTATTGGAGTACTGATTTCTGGCCCTGCTATAGGTCTTGCATATCTTTGGAATAAGATTTGGTTTTGTCTTAACAATGAAAGCTTAAATTTCATGTTCTTAAATCAGAAAGTTTGGCTTCTTGTAGCACATAGGCCTGATATCTTAGTGGAAGCAAATACTTGCTTTGAGTTCTACCTCATCCTCCTCGTGTTGGGTGAACTGCCCTGGCAGAGTGTGGAGGAGCACTTCTGCTCTTCAGCCAGATGTTGTTCTTCTGCTTGTGCGGGGACTGACAGCTTGAGAAACCATCAGAAAGATGTTTCTTAGAGGCACTTCACAATTAATTTTCTTTAGCAAACTGAGCCAGTGCTCCGAAGACCTCTCACTACTTTGAGAATCCCATGGGAATGCCCAGAGAACCTCTGGATGCCGCATCTCTGGCAGTGTTCAAGGCCAGGCTGGATGGTGCTTTGAGCAACCTGGTCTAGTGTGAAGCGTCCCTGAACGTGGCAGGCGGGTTGGAACTGGATGATCTTCAGGTCCTTTCTAACCCAAACCATTCTGTGATTCTGTGAAATAACCCATTTTTCTGTGGACCCGCATCTTGCTGAGTACATCTTGGTGTGTTTTATGTTAGTTGTATTTACATTCTCTGGTACTAATTTAAAAGAAGGGAGTAAAATATATCTTTACAGTTTGTTAAACATTTCCAAATACACAGTGTGCAGGTAGATACCTTTTGGTATCTATCTTAGTGCCCAAGACCAGCACAGATCCTGTTTGAATTCAGGTTTTCCCAACACTCGCAAAGAAGGCACAAAAGAGGTGGAAGAAAAGCAAGATACTTATATTTACCAAAGAGAAAAAGCAACATAATTCTGATGGGAAGCTTTGGATAAAGCTTGCCTTCAGTTCAGCTGGAATTTGGGGCCATGAGCTGAGCTTCACACACTTCCCATTCTTGCGCATCATGTATTTCATCCTACGTTTTAGGCTTTTATTTGGATGGGTGGGACTTAAGTACCATTTTATGAACTGGCAGGTAAAATGCATCCAAACCTCCCGGCTTTTATTAATGTTCTTTCAGTTTGGTAGCATGGCTTCTTCTTTCTAGTTCTCTTTCCAGAATACCAGTCTTGATGGCAATTTTATGGTACTTCTTGCTAGGTTAAGCTGTGAGTGTGTTACAGAACACTACCTGCACTGCATGGTGCATCCATGTGAGGGTACGCATTTACAAAATAACCCTCTTTTTCCTTTCAGTCACTCAACCCTGCTCTGAGATAGGCTTTTTATTGGTAAGAAAATGTAAATAGGAAAGTAAAATAACTCTTGTCCAAGGTGAGAGCAGTAGTTTATGATCAAAACCTCACACTTTTCCAAATCCCATTCTTCAGTGACTATATTGCACTCTGTTCTGCTTGTGCTGCTGAGGCAGCAACATGTGTTGAGACAGCCTAGGCCTTAATTGATTTCATTCTGAAATCTTCTGTGGTGACATCCTTTTATGATCTGAAAGTATTCCCCAATTTGGGATGCACTGACTGTGCAAATAACACTTTGATAACGTATATCATTACTGTTAAGAGCCACTGAGTTAAGATAATGGAAGTGACTCGTATGTAGAAAGTTTTTTCTTGCTGGCAGAAGCGTGCTGCGGCCTTGGGCCTAAGAAAACTCTTGACCTGGATGTTCACTGACCAGCTTTTGAGACTTCAGTACAGGGTCGTTCGTGACAGTTTGGGTGTACCTCAAATTCTTGCCAAACCCTTTGGAATGGTTCAAAAGAGCGCTGATTGTGTGCAGTCCTCTGCAGCAAGAGGTGCCAGAAATATAAAGGTCTCTCTTAATATTTTCCACAATGTTGCACAGCTATTAATGTAAATTACAAAAAGATTTTTTGGTTATCAAGGCAAGCTACAAAGAGGGAAAATGTGGTGTAATCCATATAAATCAGTTGACTAAGCCATGCACAATAAATCCAGTTTTGGTGAAGCTGAGTTCCTGTGGCTGGCACCACAGTTTGCTCTTTACAATAAACATTTACTTTGCTCATTTGACAGTTGGTGCTTGCCGTGGACCCTCTTCACCCTTGCCCACACCCTTGTGATCTGTGGCTGTGCAGCATTTTGACTTTGGCATTGTAAAAAAACAAACTAAAAATCAGGAAGTTGCCACAGAAACAGTTCAATATTTGACCCTGTTTGCTGCCAGCTTAGATAAAAATCAGATTTATTTCCTTGTGAAGAAAAATTCTTCAGCGCATTCTATGTGCCCTGACAGTCGTAGGTTTATTGCAGCCCATTGGAATAAGGGATTTCACATGTGTTGCAGTGGAGGGAACATTTTAACCATTTGCTTCTGTTTGCCATCTGTTTTCTTTACCAACTCAGTGCTCGTGTGAATTTCACAGCTGCAGATGGTATTTCCTAGGCCAAAAAGAACACAGCCATCTCTGGCTCCTTCCATATGTCCAAATTAGTTACAGCAGAGAGATGCAAGGTGTTCCTGCCCTGGGTGCTCTCTATGGCAAGTGAGAAGGGCTCAGCTCCATCCTCCCTCAAACAGAAGACTGAATGGACTGGGAGTAGGGTACCTGGTGTGGCAGTGGGCTGTTACTGCTACACAGTGGCAGCAGTTGAAGTGTCTACTTCCTGTACAGCTTATAGAAACCTTTTGGCTTTTCTTCTGTAAGAACCCTCTGTTATTACTGATGTACATCTGTCTTTCACTGCCATCTAAGCATTTGATTTAGGATTCTTCTAATATAAATACTATTTAAGAATTAAGGGCTTCATTTATGTGCTCTGTTAGATGGGAATGAGATCAGTTCCTGGGAGTGTTTCTTTGATCCAATGCTGGTTAAGAGTTGGGTGGTCATGTCTCTGCTTTGGTGAAACAGTCCTGCTCGTAAGACTGTACTTCGTTCTCTTTCCTCCAGTGGGATGCCTGAGAGAAGAACATAGAGTTTGTGGATGTGATTGAGCACTCTGAGTGCTGTTTGAATTTTAATAGCTCTAGTGACTTCTGTATTGCTTCACTTGGGAAGTGAAGAATTCAAAACCCTTGCCAGTTGGAGGCAGGTGTATCTGGCTTACAAGACCAACTCCTGGACTGAAATAGGGACAGACGACTTGTAAATAAGGACCTATGAACTGTGCTAATTAAAGGCATGATTTGTTTGATACTTTTATTGGAGAATCTTAGGATAAAAGGTGCTATACTTGTATACTGTTCTGTTTTGGTGTGTACATGCTTAACTGTCATTTGTTCGAGAACTTTCCTCTCTGGAAATGCTATTCCTTGAAGAAGCAGCAGAAGTGGAGGTGACATCACTTTGGAAAGTACCGCTTTCAAGAGACAGCATATGTGAGAGTGCAGAGACAGTGGCCTTTGCCCTTGGGATCACTACAGGTGGATCTGCTGGCTCTCCTGGCCTGCATCTGACTCTTTCTCACTTTGCTACTTACACCCATCCAGGATTTTGAGTGGTGATACTTAGAGACAGTGTTTAGTGTGTCAAGCTGCCTGTCAGAGAAAAATGAGAGGGTCAGTCTTTGTGTAGAAGGCTTGAAGAATTGCTTTTATTTTCTTTTCAGTGCAGTCCAGTCTCCGCACCCATCCTAAGCTTACCTCATAACTTCAGAAGTTATCCACTGATTCCTTATACGTAGTTTTGAGTTTGCTCTCTATCTCACCTCTCATCCCAGCATCAAACCGACTAACAATAGCTGCATAGCATTAGTGTGTGTAATTAATAACTGTTAATATATATAACAGTTGTAATGAGAAAATTCCTATATTCACATCTATGCAGGTATGTTTTGTTCTCTACCTGTAATGCTGTTAGGAAAACCTGAAATAAATTGAGCACTTGTATAGGATGTTATCCTTTCAAGAGTTAGGTATCTTTTCCCCATGTGTTTTCAGTTCTTGAATGGTTCAGCATGATCCCTTGCTGTTGATGGAAGAGCAGAGTAAGTTGACTGTTAAAGCTTTATCCTGCACAGTTCTGTTGTTTGACACATGCCACTGCCCTGTGATACCAGCTGAAGGATTTTGGCAGTGAATCAATGCAGTGGAACTGATTGTAGTTTTCATAGAGGAGGTCTAGTGTATCAGTTATTGTTGATTGATGATATTACAAAACATCAGTCAGTAGGTGACTCACAGATGCTTCAGAGTTCTGTTTCAGAAAAGTGCTCATAAATCTGACAAAAGATCATAGAAGTATAGAATGGAAGTGGAACACCTTCCACCAGACAATTCAAAGACTGTCCAGGCCTCTTGGAAGTAGAAAACTGGGTTATGGTGAGAACATTTTTCATAAGACTTTGTATTCAGAATATTGTGAGCCTTGCTTGTGGTCACGCATAGGTAATAGTGAGCAGTCTGCAGGTCATGGTCACCAACAGCCATGGATCCAGAGCCGTGTGGATACATTGTCAGTGGTCTTGGTGAGCAAAGCCTCTGCAACCCAATTTTGATGAAAGATGATGCCAACTTAGTTAAAGCTTTCTGGTGGGGATCAAAGGGCACTGTGGTCAGAGCTGTATTTATGACTTAAAATTTGATTTAAGTAAATAAGATTGTCAGAATCTTAATCTGGAGTTCCTGTAATCTCCACTGAGGAAGCAAACTTTATATGAAGTTATTTGTCATTCTGGCTATAGTGTATGTGGGTATTTACAGTTGGGTATTGCTGTGCAGTGCAGGATGTGAATACACCATCTCTTTATGGTTTGGCTTGCATATAGTACAGCACTGGTGCTAATTGGTAGTGACTAGTTTAGTTTGTGGCTCAATTAATGGACTTTTAACTGCTCTCAAAATGCCATGTGACAAAATGCTCTTTAGCATTAGTGTACACAGCCCAGGTATGAGGTTTGTATTTGCATCACCCTGATCAGCCTTCATTTGCTCCCTGTGCTGTCAGTGAACTGTTGGATGCAGGTGCAAGCTGGTGTTGAGTTTTCCAGTTCATTGTCTGGTTCCAGAGCCACCTCTCCATCTGGCTCTGCAGGCAGTCGCTGTTTGACAGGGGCCCAGGGAAGGAACACCAGCGTTTGACAGACAAGAAGTGAGATGTATTGGCAGAGCTGTGCTGGAATTGAGGAGTGTTTACAGATTAACAGTGCGTGGATTGACATTGCTGTGTACAGGGAAAATTGCCCTTTCTCTCTCTGCCTGGCCTTAACTAGTCCATCATTTTTTTTTATGCTGAGGCTGGTAAAGGCTCTGTATGTGGTAGTAGAAGAACAAGGGCTGAGACTGGCGGACAGGAGTGTTAATGATTGTAATCCTGTTGCAGTGACTCACTCGGTGACCTCAGGTTAATCATTCGACCTTTTCTTGCTAGTTAGCTGCAGCTGTGAAAATGGGCAAAAGCAATACTGCTTCAGCCCCCAGATGCTCAACTGGAGCTGAGTGTTCTTGGAGAAGCAGCTCATACAGAATATTCATTTCCATTCTAAGTTAAAAGAAAAATGGGCAAAGGTGGCTCATTAACCTGCTGGTAGTTTGGTAGGGACTTGTTTCCATCTGAATATGATATTGACATCATTGCAATGTATAATTATAAAGTGCATTTTCAACTTGCAGTTTATTTTGCTAACTGTAATGTTTTAAAAAGCACTCTTCGAGGTTCTTTATGTCCAAACTGTCTTCAAAGTATCTAGAACAAAAACATATAAAGCACTTCTATTTGACAGCTACATGTATGTCCCCTGTTAGAGGACTTGAACTATAATACAGCCTTGTATGAAAGATTGTGGTTTATTTACAGATATTTGAAATTAGCTACCCATGTGTTATTGGGGACAATGAATACTGAGGGCTTCAGGCCAATGTAAGAACTTTCTGCAGTGTGAACGAAGGCTGTTTTGTTTTGATTCCAAAGTATTTTTTGAATAATTGTGGTTTAGAAAAGCAAATACACATTGAGTCCGTTGCAGTGTTTCAGCTGTGGATTTGATTTTCAGATGAGAGCACATAAATTGGCACATGGCCTCTGGCATTTAAATGATTAAGTAGTCCTTTCAGAGAGCTAAGATGCAAGATGAAGACAACTTGAACGAGGTCTAAAAGTTAATATATACATTGGGATAAAGGCATATGCTGAAAACCAGAGTTAAGGTATAAAATAGCCAGCATTCATAGAACCATAGAATGATTTGGGGGTTGGGAGGCACCTTAAAGCTCATCCAGTTCCAACCCCCTGCCATGGTCAGGGACACCTTCCACTGGAGCAGGTTGCTCCAAGCCCCTGTGTCCAACCTGGCCTTGAACCCTGCCAGGGATGGAGCAGCCACAGCTTCTCTGAGCACCCTGTGCCAGCGCCTCAGCACCCTCATAGTAAGGAATTTCCTCCTAAGATCTCCTCTGCATCTCCCCTGTGTCAGTTCTGCCTGTGAAGCTGTACCCAGCGCTGTCTGGTGGGGTGGCTTCTTACTGAGGGATCTTTTCACCCGCTGTGTAATTCTTGTTAAGAGTCACATGATATCCACCCAGTTGTAAGAGTGCAAGTCAGGGCTCTCCCCTCAGGCAGCCTTCATTTGAACACTCTGCTTCGTGCCAGATTTCGAGGTGTTTTTCTCTTCTAATGAATGCATGTGTTTGAGAGCAGGGACCTTTTGAGCCTTTCTCTCCCCTTCCCCCAGTCATGCACCTCTTTCTGCTGTGTATTTCAGGGGGGTTTTACTAAATATTGCTCTGAAGAGTTTCAGAAAACCTGTCAAAATGATTAAGAGTGTGAAATTCTATATTACATTAATGTTTTTAAAGCATTTTATTCAACAGACAATATAATATGAAGTCTAGCAAAAAAACCCGCTCCAGTGCTGGCTCTTACATAGCACTTCTTGAGGGGCTGCTGTCACTTTGCTGAAAGCAAGTATTTTGAGGAGTGTGTCTAGTTCTGCAGTACGAGGGGGAAAAATTGGAATGGTCTGTGCTGGTGTCAAATCAGTTTTTAATAAACTCGAGACCATTTATAGTTTTCAGCCTCCATCAGGAGCTTCTCTTGGGCAGATTTGCCTGCAAACTCATGAGTTTATTTCAAAAGGACTTTGGGACCATCTGGGATTTTGAAGTTTGGGGTTTTAAAGTATTTTGTTCCTTGCCCTGATGAGCAAGAAACTTCTTTGGAAGAGCTTCATGTTGGTTAAGCTGGCAAAGCGATGTAGCTCTTAAAGGGAAAGTGATTCATTTAATGCTTTTTATCCAAGTGGGGAGAAAAAACCACAGTACTAGTGAAGTGACAAATGAAATCCCTGCCTGAATATTTAATGCCTTGGGGTAAGATAGGACAATGATGAATTAAGTTCTGAATAAAGAATATAAGACATGAACCAAGCTGATTTTTCAGGACCTATTTATAATTGATTATTTTCTTCCCATCAGCTTTAGGGTTTTAACCTTTTAATTTGGGGTCAGATGTTAAAATCATAGAATAGTTAGGGTTGGAATTTGAACTCCTGAGAATCTCTGTAGTGAGCTCTGTGTTCTTACAACTTTTTTTCCCCCTTTTATGCTTGAATTCATAGTCCACCAGAGATGATGACAGGGTTTGGTTCATTTTGTTTTGCTCACTGACGATTTTTGCAGATACATTCATGCTATGTCTGATGGTGGTTTTATACTCTGCTTCTCTGTGTATCCTGTTCTCCTAATGCTAACTGCATCTCAGAAAATAAGGATGGATGGGTTCTTAAGGCATCTTACCCACCAAGTAAGCAGAACCTACACCTGGTTTCCTTCCAGCACTTTCAACTTACCTGTTTTTGAAAGCCCCATGATACCATTCCGGCCTTCTATTGACAATTTAGTTAATTAAGCTGGAACTGTTGGATTATTTCTTATGTCTAATCTGAATATTTTGTGATGAACTCATTCCTCCTTCTTCTTGTTTTGCTCACTGAATACTCATCCTTTTTCCAGCAGCCTGGTGATGTATCAGAAGACAGTTTTCCTATCTCCCTCCACCCCTGTCTCTAGACAGGATGATATCATGTAGAATCATAGAATAGTCAGGGTTGGAAAGGACTTTAAGATCATCTAGTTCCAACCCCCTGCCATATATTCTCTTTCAGCTTGGTACCTCAAGGGAATTAAGCTTCTGTAAGTTTTTTGAGAAAGAGGAGTTGAATAAAGGACAGATGTGTGAGCTGGTGCTCTTACAGGTAGCCATGTGGGCAAAATTCAAATGTTGGCTGCTCTGAGGCATGATCTTTCCAAGTAGCTGGCTCACAATTACTGTCTGGTCAGCCAGTATCAGTGTTGTACCTGCTGCCAGACAGATAGGAAAGTAGCATGGCTGGCAGCTGGAGAGCCTGAGAGACGTGAGTGTGGGAAGGAAGGAAAGGGGATGCTGAAACAAGGACTATCTTAGAGAAAGTAGGTGCTGAGATTAGTGTGGTGGAGGGAAGAGGACTGAAAGAGAGCAGAATTTTCTAGTCTCAATGTTGACTGAACTGCTGATGTTAAGACTTGTTTTGGGCAGGCGTGGGTGTCTGGTACGCATCCTAGGACCCAAAATTCCTGAACTTTCCTTAAGGTTATTTTGTAGTCTGAGCCAGTCTAATTATTTTATAATGGGATGTAAATTATTTGGAGAGTGAACTGAACTACTCATTCAGACTCACAAGATTTGTTCCATGTTCTAGTGCTGGAATGAGAAAAAAGAGAACTTTGTATCAGGATTTTCATTATTAAATTGGTGATAATTATCTGCATGTTGAAATATATAAGTGAAGAACACTATACAGATACTGAGTTATCAGTCTCTGTCTTTTATCAGAAGAGGGAAAAACACTGAGTATCTTACAGACGCATTATATAAAAAAAAAATTGGTGCAATTTGCCTAACAAAAAATACCCCATCTCTACAACTGACATCTTGGTACCTTGCTCTTACATGAGATAACATGCCAGTCTATGCATTTCAGCAGGTATGCAATTTATACTTGGGAGTTTGTGCTGGAAAAGTATTGTGATCTGCAGAGGAATATCAGACTCTTATAAACTGATTTCAGCACAACAGTCAGTCAAGATAAACATTGGGAAGTTTCAGTAGAACTTCCTCGTAAGTGGCTCTAAGCTCCAGTTTGGGTTTAGCTAATGTTACTTAGCATGGAGGTTGCCAGGATGTCAAGAGCCATGAGTACTGCCATGCTTTCAGGACATTACTGCCTGCACTGTCTTTTCATGGTCTCTTTCAAAGTTGTCCTTTAATCTGTTACAATCTCTCCACTATTTGTGCATGAGCGATAACAGGGGTTGTTGATTTATTACACTAAATCCATGTGAAAGAGCTTGGTACACAGAGTTTCTTCTTCTTTCCTCAGTCAAAAGCAGTGCTGTCTTGTCTTTTTCTTTTTTTTGTGATTTTGTGGCTTCTGAGGGAGCTGTTCTGAAACACTAAAATGAAGGTTAACATCATTGGAAAAGCAGAACATGCTTGAAATGCTTCTTAACACTCTGTCGTGGCCACTTTTTTGTATTGACCAGATTGGATGCAAAGAGTTTTAATTGGAAGAATGTTCAAGAGTTCTTAAAAGCTGAGAGAAATACAGTGATAGCTAAAAAAAGGCAAGTGTGGCATTTGAGCTGTATGTAGACAGTCTTCAAAGTGATGTTTCAACAAAAGCTTCTGGAAAGATTCTTTTCAATAAAGAAGTCTGCATGGCTCCATGGAAATAATGACACGTAGGCTTGTGCCAGAGCAGATTGATAGTGGAAGGGTGGAAAAAGTGTAGGAAACTTTATTCTTGTTAAATGCTAAATGAAATTGTGTTGCTTGCCTGTTAAATAGCAGACATACCTGCTGGGAATAGTTGCATGAGGAGAGCCACAGTCAGGGATCACAAGCTCAAAGAGTATTTCCTTCCAAGTTTTTCACAAATGGCTGTGTAAGAGGCCCCAGCACAGGTCAATAATGTGACCAAGAGGAACTCACTTTGTGCTGCAGCAGCCTTTTCTACAAGTGAATTTAAGCCTTTAGAAGTAGGTAATGCAGCTTCCAAAATCATTACTTTTCACGTTTTTCACAGGCAAGGAAAGAATGTGCAAAATGTGTTTCTAAGTGATTTCAGCAAACAATCCCAAGAAATCTATCTATGGCAATCAGAGACATGGCTGCATTCAGGAGCCAGGCTTCCTTGTTCTGAGTTTTCCCTTTAAAACGCTAAACCACGCACCTGCAGAAAGCTGATGAGTAATATGTTAGACTTCTGTATTCTGGATTATAGGAAGCTCAGTGTAAATCCGTTTCTGATACAAGGAAGAGCAACAGATGGACCAAGCAAATTAAATCTGGAATTTTTCCAATTTTTTATGAGGTTTTGGAAAGCTCTAGCCCTATTTGAAAAGGGCATATGTGCATGTGTAAGAGAGCAAGTGTGTGGCAAGCAGTTTCCTGTCCTAGAGCTTCCCAGTTTAATTTGGGAGTCTGCATGATAAAACATCTTCCATGTTATTTTAACTAAGCGGGATACTGTCCATCCAGCCCTGTGATCACTAAGATAGTCAGAGCATAGAGATGACATGGACTGCATAACCCACACTGTGCTCATGAAATGATTCAGGAACTTGTGATCTATTGGAAAGTGAGCACTGGAAGGACTGAGAGTCCTGGGTATAAATATCAAATGTTACACTGAAAACTTCTGCCATTCACTGCTAATCGTTCACATACTTGCTCGCTGGTCCCATTCCTGTTTGTTTCTTCCCTAGCCCATCAGTTAGTACAGACTGAATGCTGGGGTCGATGGGTTTTTGGTCTGAGTGGTTAGAGCCATCCTCTTTCCCCCCTTCTCCGTTTGTCCTTCGCTTTCTGTGTGTATCTACTTGCCAACCAGTTTACCATGGCAGCTAAAGACTGATTAGACAGAATTGTTGTGTTGTGAATGTGAAAAAATATCTGAAGTGCTAGTAAATAATTCTTACAAGATTTTTGACTCTCAATGGTATAGCATATATTGTGCTTCATATACAAACATTCACTCCAGTCGAAGTCCAGTCTGCAAATCCTATGGCTTCACTCAAATAAATGTACAAATAAAACCCATATGTGGTCTTCATACTACAAGCTCCGAACATCAGGTATCCTTTGAAATTGTAATTCCATCAGCATGTCTTGCAGCATCTGCAAGTGGCCTGTGGAAGTAAATTTTGTTGAAAATAAGTTGTGTTTTGAGTACAGAACTGAAACATTTTTACATGGCAATTCTGGAACTTGATGCCTTTTTCTTGAAACTGACCATTGATAACAAAAATCTGAGGCTCTCAGTCTCTTAAGAACATTGCTCATTATAAAAAGCTTTCAGGTGTTTATGTACCTTGTAGTAAATAGAAGGACATTGTGTAATTCATGTGTGGGGACTGAGGGAATACACAAAACCAAATTTGGCTGAATTCTGACAGTTGGTGTTTGAGAAAATGTGCTGGAGAATCAAAGTGATGCTGTAAATCGCTGACTTTTGGAACTCTGCTTGTCTTTATTAGCTCACCCAGGTATTTCAATACACCAGATACGGATTCCAGGATCTGATGGTAGCAGTTGCTCCAGAAAAAGGTTTGATTCTCACTTTGACTCTGCAGCTGTGTAATTTCACTCACCTCACAGGGCTTTGCTACTGGTTAGTAGTTATTTCTAATGGCAGTTATTTCCAGATCTGACCTGGAAATGGTGGAGTACTGGAAGCTGAAGGGGTAAAGTAGCAGTTGTGATAGGAGCTCTCCTGCTGAACAATCTTATTTATGGAGGCTCAAAAAGGCAATAGTGATGCGTTCCCTGTCATGATAAACTTAATGTGACAGACCAAAGATAGCGACTGTTCTTTCCTGTTCCTCCCAGGGGGAACAAAATGAAACTGAAGCCCTTAAGTCTTAGTGTCAATAGTCTGAACCCAAAAAGGGGAATAACAAGCTGTGTCTCAATGCATCTTTCCAGCAATTCGCATTTTTCTTCTGCTTTTCCATTTATAAAAGCCTGCTCCTGCTCCACTGTGAGGCTTTTCTCTGAACATTTGGAAATATTTTAATGCCCTTAAACCTGCAGATTTCTATTAACAGGCTGTGCTTTCCTTTTGCTTTGGTATCCTCACACCTGTTTTGCCTTTGGCGCTAGGCAGTGGATAATGAGGTTACCTAATGTGTTGACTATTGGCTCCAAGCTCTTTAATAGTCCAGCAGGATGCCTTTCTTGCACTTGCTTGGTGTTTTTTTGGTGGGCACAGGGGGGAGATGACATGTCAGGAGTCCTTCCATCTATAAGTCTATGCTGGTGTTTCAAGCTGAGTTTCTGATAAATCATGAATTGGTTGAGATGTGTCTGCTTTCAGTAGGAAAAAGGGCTTGGCTTGGCTTTGATGTGACACAGGATTTTTTCATGGGAGGAGTTATGCTGCAGGTCTTATCATTTTTCCTTCCAATAGCAAACCTTGCTCTTGGAGACAGCTCAGCTCCCTGATGGAAGTGGTCATAGCTGCTTCTATGGTAGCTTCTGAAACTGGCTGCAGAATTAAGTCCTCTCATCAGGTTTTCTTAGGTGTTGCACCTGAGGTACAGGAGTACATGGAAAAAACCTGCAAACCAAACCTTGATATTTTGAAGTTCTTTCTCTCATTCCCACAGATTTGACAGTGGTTTAAATGACCATCATATGGTCTCAGTCCATTTACTTCTGGTTACCTGTCTTTTATCGAGGTGTTATTTTATGTCTTACATTTAAGTACAAAGGGACAACCTACTGTATATGCAGTGCTACAACCCTCTCTGGAATTTACTGTCTTCCTTGATGCATGTCCTAAGCCAAATCTGCCTGTGATATACCTCATTGCCATCAGTGAAGTAACAGTTGTGTGAATTTGGGCTCTTTGGCAGCATCCTACCCACTGCAGGTAGACTGACTTCAATCCAGGGTTTTTGTGAATGTTCTACAACGGATACAAGTTAGGGTCATTCCAATAAGTCTCCACATGATATATCTTACAGAGCACTTCAGTCCAAGACCTGAAATAGTTACATCTAGCTTGTGGTGCTCACCAAGTGAAATTTACCTTTTGTTTCCGTCAGTGTTGATAAACTTGATGCAAATGGAGAAAACCAAAAAATGGCAGTGTTCGCATACAGAGGGATATATTGTTCAGATAGGCATGATTTAGTAAAATCTATGGAGGTGTTGGTTTGGTGCTTAGCAGGGCAGTCATCAAAACCACAAATGGCATGTTAACAACTGTGGTGTAAGGAAGAGAAAAAACTGTGTGGTTAGAAAGAGAAGAAGATCTTTAGGATGGGGGATCCTCGCTGTTGAAGTGCAGAAATTTCCTGTTGAAGAATCATTTTTTTGACAAATTATCTCAAAGGTCCAATAAAGGTTCCATTTTTAGACTTACAGCCATAGCAGCTTAAATTCTTGAACTTCATTTCACACTTCAGCAGCATAACTGGAAGCAGAAGTGGGCTTTATCTGTATTTCATGATAAGGGCATGTTCTTCAAACAAAAAGGCAATTACCTTTTCTAAAGGTTCTGCAAGTTACATGAAAAAGCTTGTAAATAAATCAGGCCTATGGAAGGTTTTGCAATTGTTGTTCAACTGCTCTGAAATTCTCTTGCCCAGTGCAGCATTCAGAACCCTGATTCTTCTAGGAGAGATTTGGAATTACAGTTTTGTGTCGCCCTATAGCAAAACATTACTGTCATCCTCAGAATTTGGCATAAAATACAGGGAAAATGAAATCCATATGCTCCCCCCTGCGGCAGACCTATATCCCCCCAGTTACCCTAAGCTCCTGAATTTCATAAACCACTTTTTTTCTTGTTAAAATTAATACCAGATTGAAGTTAGATAAGGTCACATGTTTAGTCCCCAGTGAAGATGTCAGAATTTAAAAGATTTACAGTAGAAATAGAATTGTAGTGAGAGAATTACTGGGTTTTATTGCAGAATAGTGAGATGAGGCAGTTGATAACGTAGAGATGTAATATGGCGAGTTATGTATAGAGAGAGATAACCCAGAGCTCTTTGATGTTGTTGATGCTTTATTCTAGGTGAGTTCCCTCATTTTTGAGGCTTTTCTTTTTTTCTAATACTCCTAAAATTATTATTTTACTGAGAAAAAGGTGTAATTGTCTAGAACGAATGAGCTTGGCAGCCAGGAGAAGTGCTTGGTGGATACTATGATCTAAGCTCCAGCAGGATTCCTGCCCAGCCTGCCAGCTTGACCTGAGAAGGTCATCTCTAGAGTTAGATCAGAATTCATGCAAAGGTTTCTTTACTGATGTTATATATAATTTTAATCATAGGTCTGTTATTAGGAGAGCAGAGTGGGAGCAGGGATTCCTGCTCCTTTTAATCAAGTCGTTAAGAAAGGCTCCTTTCTCACTGTTTGATATTGGATATGGATAGTTTGTCTAGGTGAAAATGAGCTTTGGGCCCAGCACTCCTGGGAGGTACCTGCACTATTCCACATGGGCTAAATGAAAACTGTTCACTTGTCCAGTCTGGCTGATGTGTTCTCGGATCATGCCGCACATGTGTGTGTTTGCTTTTGGGGAGCGGAGGGGGAGAAGCTATCCTAACACAAAAAAAGCGCAAGTGAGAATGTCATCAGCTCAGGATCAGAATCCTTTTATGTCTGACTCACTGAATTTCAGCAATGTGGTTTAGTCTCCTGTGCTTTTTCCCTTTGTATCTGTAGTCTGTTTATAATCTGGGATTGGTAGAGAAGGGTCTGTTCCTTCATACTGACACAATGCCTAGCACAGGGATGGAGGGAGCAGAGAGAAAGTCTTGATCTTGGTTTGGCCCTCTGGGAAATTTTGTACTGTAAATAGAAGTAGTAAAAACTATCAGGTGATGACACTTTTTGGGCTGAATTTTTTTGAACTGGAGACCTAAAGGTGAAATCATCTGTATTGCATTACCCACCACGGGGCTGTCCAGACTCTCTTAACTTTCCATGCATTGACAGATGACTACTTGAGTAGCACACACTGTATCGTGGAAAGACTGCTTCTCTGCCCGCAAACAAAGCTGAATGTGTTGCTTTGGAAAGCCGTTATTGGGACATTCTTTTTCATGAGCTGCCACTAATCCTGGAGGATTTCTTAGGCATTTATTTTGGTCAAAAGGAAAAATTCATTCCTTAATTTGGATGCTGTAGCATTTGTTACTGTGTTTAATTCCCAAGAAACAGCAAGAATGCAGAGTAGTGTTTTTCACAGACATAATACTGAGAGCACAAAAAATCAACAGTCCCATGGAGCTGACAGCTGCTCAGAGTCAACCCAGTGCTTATCTTTGGGAATCATCTAGATTGCTTCTTCCCATTCCTTCTCTTTTTCCTACTGTGTGTTCTCACATTTCCTTCAATCCAACTGTCATCCATTTTGCTTCATGATATGCCATCTCCCATTCTTGTCTTCCTGTCCCTTTTTTGGATAGCTTCTGTCAATATATCGTAAGATGTATTTATAGGATAGCTTCAGCAATGAGTCGTTGCTCTGCAGTCACTACATGTTAACATTACTGCACATGTTTGCCGTAATGTGCTTTTGCCAGGAGTTATGTTGTGTTCTACTTGTAACACCCCATTAGTAGTAGAGGCCATAGCTCCTCATGTTTGTTTAAATCTCAGGTAAGATGAAGCCCCCTCCTCTAGAACAACACTGTTTTCTGCAGACTTATATTGCTCTGGCAGCCTCAGCATTTTAAAACTGCTGCTACGTCTCATCTGTTAGTTTAACAAATTAAAGCAGCTGCGCTGAGCCTGATTCTCTTACACGTCTCACAGTCTCAGCAATCTCTTGATGATAATTCCTACACCGTTAGATCTGTGAATCTTTATTCAGATGCACAGCTATTTTAGCTGTTCCTAGATACACTGCTAGACTTAGGGGACACCGTCTGTTTACAATAATCATAATAGCATACACTTCAAAAGCTTGGGAGTTCAAGTTTGCTTATGGACAGGATGACCAATGAGCTCTTCCATTTAGCTTCTGAAACATTTCACTCATTATTCAGTTTAGAGGTCAAATGATACTTCCTGTGATGATATTAGGAAGAATTTCTTCCCTGTGAGGGTGCTGAGGCGCTGGCACAGGGTGCCCAGAGAAGCCGTGTCTGTCCCATCACTGGCAGTGTTCAAGGCCAGGGGATTGGAACTGGATGAGCTTTAAGGTCCTTTTCGACCCAAACCAGTCTGTAATGATTCTACAATTTTTAAGTGGTTTTGTTCCACTGAAGAGCATAACCAAATGAAAACTTAATGTTCTTTCAGTTTTTTTTCCACGTGCATAAATTAAATGTTTCATCATTAATTATCTTCCTATCAGATAATGTGCCTTTAAGATAAAGCCTAGGCTTTACTGATGGAAAGATGATGCAAAGAGAGGCGAGGCGATCCTTGAGTTTCTATCTGTAGATTGAGCTATCTTTTCCATTCTAATAATCCCATGCCCAGGGCCATTGCTTCTGATAAAGTGGAATTTTGATTGGAAAAGGACCCACGGAACGCTCTCAGTTAACTACACCTGTGCAATGTCAGGAGGAGCCAAGTTCTCTTTCCCGTAATTTCCAACTACAAAACACATAAATTCCTTGCCTTGACCTTTTTGTGCATTCCATACAGTTTTGGCATAGGAACACAGTTGCCTCAAGCCCAGACTTGCATTGCAGCGTAACACATCATGGGCAGAACGATGCAAATGTTCTGTGCACTTGCACATTTATATCCCTTACTTTGGGGACCATAAAACAGGATTTTGTGTGTTTTAATATACAACTTACCTGTTTCCCGTAAGCATGTAATTTCAAGGCCATTTGTCTCAGGTGGTTATTCATGTCTCTGAACATGTGTAGTTGGATTACATCTTGTTAACACTGGCCCTCTCATTTAAAGTCTGGAACCGCTATGCATAAGGCTTGAACAGCAGCAGAGCATGCAGGATATGAGATATATGGAACCTTATTCCTGCATCCCGTTTCTCAGCAATGAAGAGATTTTTTTAGTTCATAAAATAATATGAAGAAAGTTGAACCTACACATTACCTAAACAAGAATTAATTTCTTTCCATTGAGTGGAATTATACCAGTTTAAGACAATTTCAACAATATATGATCAATGTCGTTTTGAAATGGTGACTCACAATATTTGACTGGATAAGATGCTAATTCTTTAATTGCTTACATTAAAAGCCAAACCCTTTGAAATTAAAATATTAAATAGTACATTGGAGTCTTTTTTTGCTTTTCCTGTGAAGGATATAGTTATTTATGAAAATGGGCTGCAACACTGATTGGGACAAATTGTTAAAGAGGCAACTTAAAACTCTGACCCCTTTTAAAAAATCAATTGATGAGGTGGATTTTCTCTATCTTAATCTGCTTTCCAACACAGCAGAACTGGCCACTGGGCTATGAACAAAATTGCTACCTGTACATCTGCATCCATAAGGATTTCCAAACAAAAGCTCTGATTTAGCATTTTAGGAGTGAAGATTGCTGTGGTAGTCCTGCTGCAGTCCAGCTGGGGGTGTCCTATATAGCATGGTACTGAGTTGGTGTCAAAAGTAGTACTGTAAGAGCATTGACTCTGAAAATCATTTGGGGAGTGGTTTAGGATGGAAAAACTGGAATCCCTTTGGTAAGAATATACCTATGTAAGCAGTAGATCCACAGTTTATTCTTAGACAGCTGTGTGGCTCTACTGGAGACAGTGCATGACTTCTATAGTTGATGTGGGATCACATGAAACAGAGGAGAAAAGAATGAATATATCTCCTGGGACTAGAGGAAAACCTGGCTGTAATTTTTGATCAGATTTCTGACAGGAAACCTGAAGCTGTAAAGAAAGATCTGCTATTTTGGATAACCTCAAACCTAATAGTTCTTGGCTAAATAACGTCTCATTCCACTTCTTCTAAGTAGCGTTTGCTTCATCTGAGTAACCTTAAAAAAGCAGCTCAGCAAATCCTCACTGAGCAGGTCATCAGAAATTAACAGAGAAAATTCAGAGTTGTTTGTCTATCTGTGATGTGTTTGTATCTGAAACATTCTTTATCTGAAGTGAGAGGCAGACAGGTTTGAGCCTCAATCATAAGACTGATGACAAACTTGAATGTCGTTCTGTAAGTTTAAATTCAGTTTGGGTGGAAAGTATGGATTAAAATGATGTAAACAGGAACCTGTTATATTCCAACTGAAAGAAACAGCACAAAAATCTATTGGGATTTTTGCTTGTTTTATTTTAAGTGCAATTGAAGCCTTCTGATATTATTCAGAATAGGAAATTTCCAGTTCCAGAGCCAGAAACAGAACATGTAGGGGAAAAAATGTGCAGATATTGGTGCGCTTACCTAAACTTTGGTAATCTCTTGATACATGACAGCAGGGCAGATCCACCCTTCACTGCTCTCCAGACAACTGTGAATTGAAATGCACGTGTCAGCTGTATAGTTTTGTAGTTATCTTGTGATTTAAAAAGCTACATAAATAGATGAGAGGATTAGTGGTTTAAGTCTTTGTGGGGAAAAAAAGTAGTTTGGTATTCGATATCTCATGTTGTGGTTAATAGATGATACCCATTTACTATCAGCTGAACAGATTCACTTGTTTGCTGGCTAAGAAAACAATGCTGGCTTTCACTGGTGTCCTGAGACTCAAGTAAGGTGCTGTTGCTTTATGCTGATTGGTGAAGAGAAAAGAGAATACTTACATATGGTAATCAGCATGTAAGTATCTTTAGGCTTTATATGATCACAGATGTTCCTCAATTGAATTACAAGATCTTCTTAAGGGAAACAAAAAAGACTGTGCAGGTTAAAGGGGTACAGGGAAGCAGCTTTGAAGGTAAAAATACTCTACTTAATGTCCTGCCTCATGGCATCTATTTCTCTCCAGGGCATCACACCTACACAGTATAGGTATGTAGGAAAGTTTGGCTTATTGTGCCATGCTCAATTACAAAAATCCATGAAGTCTTATGTAACCCGTTTGGACAGTGTGTGCATAGCACAAACCACCTCTTTCATCTTTTGCAAGTTGATCAGGTTAGTGTTTTGTCCTCAGTTTCTTTGAAATATTTTTCTTTGGATGAAGCTGGTACTTGATGTCATTGAACTCCATTCTTGGGTTTGTTTGTCTTAATTCTGGACTAATGTTAGTTTTAAGTTTTACATGTTTTTAAATGTCCTGACTGCTTTGGTTCTCCTTTCTGCCTCATATATATATATGTATTCGCTTTGCATATACTTGCTTTGAATTTGACTTTTTCCCTGTAGGTATTACTGAAAGCATGATCTCAGTTCTTCTGGCTCGTTCTGCTCATAGCATACCTGAATACTTGGCACCCCCCCATCACTCAATGGATGCTGAACAGCTCCAGGTTTCTCTGGGTAGCCAAAGGAAATATAAAATTAATTAGCAACATAATTTAGGTCTTTACCTGCCTCGTGAAAGTGCACAAATGTCTGTACTATTTAGAGGCTCCTGGCAAAGATCCTGTTCTCCTGTTTGTGGGTATCAAGAGCTCAATCCTGAAATTCAGCTGAATTGCTGAAAAGCTGACAATTAGCAGTGGACATTCTCTTAAAGTCTTCCACTGTTTCACACATTCATTTTTAAGTCAAATGGCTCCTGAAGTGAATGAGCTACTTAAAAAGGAAAGTTGTTTTATTAAAAATGCATTTTAACACCATGAGTGATGTTTTCCTACTTGACGACCTTGCCTACCTTGGAATTGCATCTGAGTTTTCATACTGGGTTACTTTTTGGTACTAATTGTTTTCACTGCACAAAAAATGGAGGAGAGAAATCCAGTGGAGTTTCAATATACTGAAAACACCTTAAAATCCATTTTTTATTAACTTATGACTATTAGCCAGTAATTTATATCTAATTACTCCCCATATAACATATATGCACAAAAAAATCTTAAATATACCTATTTTACAGTTTAAAAACTGTAAAATCTGAGCCATTAGTCAATTGTGAATTTGCCATCTAGTTTCAGCAGACACCCTAATTTGTGACAAAGTCTGAGGCCTGCAGAAGGAGAAAGGTGTGTTAACAGAAGTGGCCTTAAGGCAGCATAATCAGTTGCAAATCAAAGCCTGAAGAAATATGTAAGTAAAGTGACCATTGTCTCGATATCAAAGCCCCTGATGGGTAACTGCTTCCGTTAGGAGGAACACAGTGTTCATGCTGAGCATGAAATTTCAAGTGATAAATGTTGATACAAATTCTATGTTCTGCCTAAATTACACTTCACAGGGTTTCCTTTGGCTATAAAGGGGACAGTTAATTCCTTCAGCGCTAAACCACTCCATGCCCTTTGCATCTCTTCAACATTGTCTATTTCTTTGCGCTCTCTCCGGAATATGGTTTTTGGAAGTGATGAGCACTCCCATAGGTGTTTGGCTGCTTTTCATAAATGAAGTCTTGACAACAGACCCCTCAGCTGAAAGAAGAACTTTATTAGCACCTTTCTAGGCTGAGTGGGTAGCTAGGACTGATATCTAGCACTGCTCCTAGCAGTTGTGTTTGCAAGTGTAGTGTGTATATACAGATAAAACAATTTAGTGAAGCTTGATAAAGCCACTGCTGTGAAAATGCACGTACAAAGAATCTCATTGATTTATTCATACTTAGCAGACACAATAGAGGTCACTTACAAATGCAGATTATTTACTTGGAAGTTCTTACTGCAGCTATAAAATAGGTTCAGTCATCTTTTTGCCTTTAAGGAAAAAGAGTGACAGCACAACGTATGATGCTTTGCAGTTGGACCATCATTTTCTGCCTAGATTGTTTCATTTCATGTACAAAAACTAGTTTTTGTACATGATGAAATGCCTCTGCTTTTCATCTTGGTGATTTATACAGCTCAATCAGCTTTTCTCATTTTATATTAGGCTCTGATTCTTGAATTTTGATGGGAATTTATCCCCTGGAGAAACTGCTGAAAGAGTCTGATTCTCTGTAGGCCCTTTGTACTTACAGGTCATTTGTCTTTGTTGGTCCAAGTATTATTTCCTGGGTTTTAGCTGATTTTTGTAATGGTGTATCAAGATGATAGAATGTTTTCTTTCTTTTAAAGTTCCTTAATTCTATTTACAGGAAGAAATACTTTGGACTTCATTTCATTTCCTTGGTAGGGGACTAGCTTTAAATCGGGACATGTATCCAGACAGCAGACAGTCCATAAGATGCTGAGCAATAGCTGACTCAAGCCCTACATTAGAGTGACACACTCTTTCTCATTCCCGTTTTCCTAGGTTGCATGGAAACCAAAAGGTCAGCCTTATTCCCTTAACAGTGGAAATCAAATGTAAGTTCACAATGCTGAGTATTTTTCATTCATCAAATCCTTCAGGGCCCATTCATTGCTAGTGTACGTGTTCGGGTGGATCTTTAGTTTTCCATCATTGCTTTGTACAGCTGGACGGATGTGTGATCTACGTGCAGTTGAGCCAGATGAGCATTCAAAGCTCTCCTGATGGTTCACTGTACAACTGCAGCTTCCTCACAAGAGAGTGGAGTCCTCCAATGTATGTTTTTAAATTATTAATATTTTTGTGAAAGCAGGGTAATCAGGTGTACATGGAAATGGGGGGAAAAAACCCTTTAAAGGGAGGTAGAACCAGGGGTGTTCTACTATTGCTCATAGGACTACTTATAGGTAGCTTTGGATTATCTGAGAAAATATAAGAGAATGTTTCCTTTTCTGACAAACATGGCAATTGCTGCTATCAATGAAAATCAAGATGAAATGCTATAATCTATAATAAATAGCTCCTTTTATCTGCTTTTACACCAGTGTTTTCATACTTACTCATGTCTTACACTACTGCAAGCGATTTGATAAAAGTAAATACCTTTTTTATTCTCCATTGCAAACAGTATCAACAAACACGAGCTGGTTATCTTAGACCTACCATCTGTCACTTCAGCAGAAGAAAATTCATGATTACACTCCCCCAGGTCCAATTCATTCTGCAGATTTAAGGAGATTCTTCCACATTTGTGTGTTACCATAAATGAGGAACTTGAATTTAGAGACAGGTCTGATCCCCTGCCTTTTTAGCAGTAAAAATCTGCAGAGTGCTAGTGTGTTCTATGTGCTACATAACATAAATGTGCATAAATCAGTCATGTATTCCCAGATGGATTGCCACATTTCCACATACTCTTCCAGGTTTGCATGATTCCCACCCCTCTGTGGTGGTACTTCACTATGTGCCACATGAAACATCCCAGTATTTCATTTCTGGTTTACATGCTTTATGCCCAGGTAAAGGAGCAATAGTCAGTCTGCAGTGATAGAGGCCCTCGATGACTTTTTGCTAACAGGAAACCATCTCTTCAACTGCCTCTGATTACTGCTCACTTAAGGCTGCTGTTCCTCTGGTCTGACAGATCTATCTCTCTCCTGTCAGAAGTCTTAGTGTCCCCTGAATGGTGTTCTTTCCTTGATCTTGTGAGCAGCAAACGGCAGCACTCTTTCTAAGCCATGTTAGCCTCCTCTATGCCAAAGCAACTGTTTACCTGAAGTTTATTTCACTGCCTTGTAAACTACTTGTTTTAAATAGCTATGGTCTTTCAACACAAGAGGCCACCTTTAACTTTGGTGCAGATTCTCATCAGAAGTTGGCCTGCTCTTTGTTTTTCATTTGGTCTGAAGTACAAGAGATTAGACTTTCAGGGAAATGTTACACTTGTGTGTGTGTGTGCACATATGTTTTCTTGAAGAAGTACTAATGATTAAAAAGAGTGTTTCTGACAGCAGGAAAGTTTTCTGTTACATTTCTCCCTTTGCACAGAACTATGCTGTATCTTTTGTATTTGATTCACAGTTACCTGGATCTTCTAATAGAAACAGACTTTGGTGACCAGATTCTTTAAAATGTATTTCTGATTGTAAGCACCAGGAGATCCTGGCTTGGTGAGATTTCCTGACTTCTGAGGAGAATGCATGCTGTAAAGGGCTAAAAACTGGGGGCCTCATCACTGGAGAGCAAACGGGTAATGGGTATCTCAGGGCAAATGAGTTACATCTCTGTAACTGAGTTAAGGGGTTTTTGCTTGCATTCTCAAGGGAAATGAAATGTCTCCTATTCCCTGTGTCCCATTTCCCATTTTTGATAGGGTCATGACTGTTTATCACCCTTCTTAGGCTTAGCAACACCAGATTGATCTCTCTGCCACTGTTCCATTCATTATTGTTAATCTTCATGTGTAATGAGCATATCTTAAGTAAGTCTGTGATGGTTTTAGCAAGCTTTTATGAAGGTGTGAGAGTCTACTTCACCTGAGCTGTCCCAATTCACTGCAACCTGAAGCACTGCAACTGCTGGCAAACTTCTGAAAAACTTTCTAAGAGCCCTTTCTTCTCTTCTGCTGTAGGCTCAGAACCCTTTTCTTTCTGCTTGCAGGCCACTGTCTTGTGTCTTAATCATCTTCTGTTTCCTTAGAAGGGGAGCTGTATCCAAAACTCAGTCTGAACTCTTGGACAGGCATTATGCCTGGAGAAAAGCTATATACACTTAAAAGTGGCCATGGGCTTAGCACCATGTTTTGATCCCAAGCTGTAATAGATATTCCCATCTACTTCTCAGTTTCCCAAGATTCTTATTTGCATTCTCATTTTGTAGCTGTTGTGGGTAAAAACAGAATAGGATTTTTGTAAATATAAATTCGAGATTGTGACTTTTGAATTCCATCAGTATTTACTTGGGCATTGCCAGGCTTTATGCATTAGGTAGTCTTACCTTCTTGAGAACAGGTCAGCCCTTCAGTATAACAACGTAAGTGATTAACCCACTGATACTGAACATGATTAGCTCATCTTCTCATGTTTAAGGCTTGTGCTTCTTCATGCTGGTCACAGATGTTTTTGAAGATGAAGGCTGTGTTTTTCCTAAGTCCTTCTGTCTGTTGGCTTCAAAGAGCAATTCTGCTCAAAAATGACTGAAAAATATACTTTGCAAGGCTTGTGGAGACTTTAAGGGGACAGGTACATCTAACTTTTCTTGTGCTGCCTGTTGTAGCCCTGTCTACTTCTGTAAGTTTCTCCTTCTAAAAGCCTTTTACTGTAAAAAAGGAGATTATGTCTTAGTCAACATACCTTCTATTTCCAAGTAACAAAGTCATTAAAACGTCAGTAGGTCTCTTAGGTAACTCCAGCCTAACTTCCTTTCCCTGACCACTCTCTCTTCTGCACGGCTCTGTTGAAGCCAACACCCATAGCCACTGCAGCAGGGTGTGCACGGTAGCTTGGGGTCCCAGATGCCATGCTCCAGAATGTATTTTTCCAGCAGCTTTGGATTTGCCTGGCTGGCTTCTTAGCTGGCCTCAGCTCAGGCGTTTGGCTGGCTCCACTGCTGGCTGCTGCCTTAACTCCCTATGGGTCTGATAATGGGGTCAGCTTGCTCCTTGAGATACCATCTGCCGTTTTAACTAAGCTCAGATTGAAAATAGCTCATGCTATTACACCAAACATATGGTTAGTGAACTGTGTTTAATACCAATAGTTATTTATGTGTAGGAGAAGGGAAGAGCAAAACAATAATCTGAGCTCCTTGAAGCTGGTGTTCATGTCAACATGTAGTCATCCTAATGTGTCTGGTTTCTAGACAGTGCTCTTGCTGCTTTAGTAAGGGCTTGGGCTTTCACTTAGCATGGCTGGCAAAGCCTTGGGTTTGAATCCTGGTCTCAGCTTTCATCTTGCTACTGGTGAAAAGAACAGCATCAGCAGGAAAAGTTTTTAAGAGGCTGAGAGGAGCCTGTGGCTTTGCTGGGTTACTGGCTCCACTCTTGCATGTTGGAAACTCAGAAACAATTCTCATGCTCTGACAAGACTGTGTGATAAACAAATCATTGTCAGCCCCCTGTTCTTTCAGTAGATAGTGCTACATGCAGGTTCTGTCAAGTTTTCACTTAGCAAAATGCACCCTGTATATGCCCTGTATGATAGCTGTCACTACGCTGCTGTACACTGGATTTTGGTTTAAAAGAAATTTAAATTTCTAAGACTGGTCACACGGAATAAATATGAACAAATGCAAGTGCTGACTGAGCCCTCAAGGAGCCTGGAGAGATAGCTGGCTGGGGTGTGCAGTGCCTGATTGGGTCAGTCAGAGAGCCAGTGCTTCATTCTTTGCAAAGATGTTGTGAAGTCTGTCAAGAGGCTGTTGTTCTGATGGTGGCACTGTCCTGCCCTGCTTCCCTCTCTCCACCTGGCCTATCCCTTCTTAACAAGTATCTTGTGAGTATTTACAGGCTCCGTGTAGAGACAGATTGCATGAAGTCATGGATTAAGAATGGATTTTTTCTGGGATATGGGGAGGCAAGAGAGGGAAAGAGGAAGTGAAGTGTGCTAAGCAGCCATGCTGCCCAAAACCAGAGCAGCTTTGACTGCAGATTTGAAGTGAGCTATCAAAAGCTGCCTGTGAAGTTTCTCTTTCATATATGGGGAAGGGAGGCCATGAGCCAGTGAATCTTGGAGAATTCAAGGTTCATTGAGTCAGAAGGAGTAAGACATCACCTCTCACTCATGCAGTTGTAGCCCTTACCTAGGAGAGATGTTAATCACTAAGTAAAATCAGTGAAATGGTCACTGTTGCACACTTTCTCACTTGCTCTCTTATCCAACTACTTTATCTTCTTTCAAAACTTTAGAAACAAGTGCCTTTTTTAATGAGGGAGAAGCTCATCTTAAATCATTTAATGAGTTACAGACCATTAATCATTTTAATGAGTTACAGACCTGGTCAGAAATTATTCAGTTGCTTTTTAGTGTAGAAATACGAATCAAACTTAGACTCCCTACAGCTACCCTGTTTGTTCTTGGGGGTTGGGGAAGAAGCTTAGTGACAGTATAATACTAAGAAGTTAGTATGATTCTCAGAAAGTAGTCTTATCTCAGAAACACGAAACAGCGAGCAAAGTGACATCAGAAAGCTGCAAATGGTCTTCATACCTTTCTTCAGGTATCCCTTATAAGAATTTCAATAAGATATATTGATCATAATCTCCCTCCTTCAGGTATCATTACGTGTTTCCTTAGGGTTAGCACTACCTATTCCAGCTTCTAAAGGGTTTGTTGTAAATGTGTCTGAGGTTTGCATCTCTCTTAAAGCTGGTTTACTGCTCAACACCAACTTCAAAATAAATCCTGGGATAATGAAGTCAATTGTTTGCCCAAGCTGGATTTCAGGTTAATGAAGGAGCTGGGAATGAATCCAGAACTCTGGATTTCTTCTACACTCTTCATTTAGGTCTGCATTATCAATATTGTCGTGATTTAAAATAGGGGAGAGAAACTTGTCAGCCTGTCGTGGTTTAAGCCATAAATCAGCCACGCAGTTTGTTCATTCACTTCCCCCTTTTCTTCCCTGTACTCCTGGAGGGATGGGAAGGAGAATTGAAAGAATGCAACTCCCACAGGTTGAGATAAGAACAGTTTAGTAACTAAGG